>PVLA01008181.1:0-92501 GCA_004027455.1 Hydrochoerus hydrochaeris
GGGGGGGGAGGTTTGGTACTAGGAATCGAACTCAGAGCCTCACACCTGCCAGGCAGGCACTGTAGCACTAAGCTGCCTCCCCAGCTCAAATTCTGTATTGAGTTATATACTGATCTTGTGCATATCTTGTTTTCTAAACACATAGGAATCATAAAGAACACTTAGCTGGAACTGATTTCTCAGGTTTGTAACATTCTCCTGTTTAATTTCTAAACTTTCATTTGTATTTTTGGTGTTTTTAAATAAAACTTACTAATTTGAATTTATTAAGTCCATAAATACATTAATCTTCCAATCCACTCTGTCTACGTCATTCTTTACATATATTCAGTAATTACATCTCATCATTCCCTTCTTCCATCTCCATTGTTACCATGTCAGTTCATGTGAGATGAAGTATTAAATCACCACTAATTATTTTTAGAGACCAAACAATTGTTTTCTTTAATTGCTTGTGACTTGTCAATAAAAGTAGAAGTTCTAATATAATCTGATCCTAATTAAAGGACAAGGGGTCCAGTTATTGGTTCAGTTATTAAGGGAACAAAGCAAACATTCATTAATAAGGCTGCTGGTAAGACTCAGCAAGAAGATTAAACCACCTCCAGTCAATGATATCTTTTCTGAATAATCATTCCACCCTCACGCGCTGGCTTTGAAGTGTGTGGTTTGCATAGACCAGTGATGGTGAACCTTTTAGAGCTTTCAGTGATACAAATAGTCCACTTAGACATGTTTGCTACCACTGTTAGAGACTGCTGGAGACAACCAGACACAGCCTGCAGCTGTTTAATGGGGTCAGGACACAATTGTTTCCACCACTGCTGCTGGGAGCACAATCAAGAGGAAGACTGTTACTTCAAAGCACTTCTGAAAACATACAGAAATGCGGGAACCTGTTTGCAAAAGATCAAAAATAAATTTCCAGGATAATGCGTGTTCCTTGTTAATGGTCTTGGATTTTTTTTTTCAAGAGGAACAACCAATATTATTTTAAGTACAATACTTTAAAGAAATAATCAAGAGACTATAGCATTATGTAATGATTTTTTTTAAAAGACAGACTTTAATTTAAAAAGTTACTGAAGTGCTACTAAAACTGAAAAATGAATTGGCACTGCAATGAGGACACATGTAATAATATAATTCACAGGAAATTAACCTAACATGCAATATATTTAAATGGGATATACATAAGTCTTCATAAAAATGAAGATGAAATTATGTACTTAAATCATGGCAAACAGAAACAACTGTTAGAACACTTCACACATATCATTTATGTACTCCGAGGGAGGACCCTATAATTTCATGGAGTCCATTCCACCATTTAACATTTACAGATAAATGTTATATATGCATTTTCAAATCTCTCAAATGACTTTTTTTACAAAGTTTACAACTTTCTTCATAGAAATTTAGGTTTCTGTTCTTTTGTATTGGTCAACTATACAATTGCCATTATAAACGATATACAAAAAAGAGGTTTGTTTCACAAAAGAGTAATTATCCATTGCAGGAAATATCGTTAGAGAAAGTGCTGATGAGAAAACAAAAAAGCAGGAAAATAGATCAGAAAACTAATCAAATTACTCTGCTTGAAACAACTCAAGTGCTCTTGAATTTTGCCCTTCTCCTTGCCTTCAAATTCATCTTGAGCAATACAGTTTAGACTTTGCCTCTTTTACCTAGAAAGAATTAAAAGTAACAGGTAGAGGAAAAGTAGAAGAAAGAAATGCAAAAAAAAAAATGCAATAAAAGACACCTCAGAAATAAAGGAAAGAGTAGGACATAAGTGGAAGACAGAATGTGATCTCACACCAAGCGATTATCAAGTATGTGCATTTAGAGGTTTAGAGAACCAGAGGATACGAAGAAGCTGTGTAAATGAAGAGCACAATTAAAGATAGATAATCGAAAGGAGGGAGAGAAATCTTTTGCAAATGGGGAGAGGACCAGCAGTTGGAGGGAGAGGCTAGGAAGGGGAAAAGGCTGAGGTTAAAAAAAATTGCTATGTGTTAAGTACATGTAGAAACCTCTCATTCCAAATATGATTATTATGCACTGTAAATGTACTAATAAAATTCAAAATTGAAAACAAAAAGGCTAGAGATGTACCTCGGTGGTGGAATACTTACCTATCATTAGTGAAGCAAATGGAAAAGCCTTGAGAACATAATGCTAAGTGAAATAAATCAAATGCACATTAAATATCACATTGCCAGGCATAGTGGAACAGGTCTGTAATGGTAGCACTGGAGAGACAGAGGCTCGAGGATTGCCATGAATTTGAGGCCAGCCTGGGTTACATAGCAAGACCCTGTCTCAAAAAAGGAAAAAAAATCACCTTGTTTCTCTTACATGAAGAATTCATGATTTAATATATGATACATACACATAATACATACATAAATGGTAGAAAGTACAGAAATTGATAAATAAATAGATGTAAAAATAGAAAATAGATACATAGAAATATAAAGAAGGGGCAGCTCAAAGTATTCCCAAAACTATCTAGTTCACTGTTTCAAAAATGTTTTAAGATATATGCTAATTTGTCTCAGTTGTACTAGTTTCTCCAGTTCATTAAAAAATCCAAAAATCTTTGTGTTATTATCTATTTCTTCTTTGTCAGAGAGAATTCTTTTTGTCCCTGAGCAACTAGTTTGAAATTTAATGAGTAAAACATAGTGTATTAACTATGGTTCTTCTCATTATTTTGCTATGAAATTTTGTTTTATGTTTTCAAAAAGTAAAATAATAAAGTGCATGATACTCCCCAGTACTTACATTTTTTTTGTATGAAAAGATTATAATCACCTACCCACAGGCATATTACACAAGTAAGTCATGTAACCCTTATCAATGCTTAGAACAAGGTTATGTATTCAAGAGACACTTTGTAAGCATTAATTATCATGATATCTGTCCACTGTCCACTCTACTTATATTCATAATTTTCAAACTGTTAGAAAACTGATGTGCATCTCACTGAGTTATTATAAACTGTTCATTTAAAAGATAAATTAAAATAATTAAAAACTTAAGCAAAATGAGATTGAATGATTTATGATAAATTAACACAAATTTAAAATTCTCTTTTTCACAGCTAATTTCCTAAAATAGCTTCCAAGGACCAGAATAATCTCTTGCATTTATTACACAATAATGAATGAAGAATGACTCTATGCCCAATGTCATAGTTACATTTGTCTCATTGCTGGAATAAAATGTCTCACACTCAAAGTTAAAGGGAGAAAGGTTTGTTTAGCTCAGTTTGTAGAGGTTTCAGTCTGGCTCCAGAGTAGGGCACTTGGAAGGGGGCATCAGAGAGGAGAACAGTTCATGATGTCACAAGGTGGCAAAGACAGGAGAGATGACCACAGATCTTTCTACGTCTCATATTTTACCCATGATACTTAGGGCAGGAAGGAATCGCACCCTTAATCCTAGTGCCCTTTAGCCTTTCATTGCACTGTGAATCAATTCCAGTGTCACACACTGTAGCTCCAGTTCTCTCTGGAAAAGCCCTAATTATGACTGCAATGAGGCTCTGAGTGGAAATCCAGACACAAGCCATAGCATTCACATACTATTTTCTTGTTCATCACGAATTTCTCCTCTCTTAGTTCATCACCCAATACAACACAGAATTAGTTCTGATGTCTCTCTGTAAGAACACTCGGGCCCATCCCAGACCTAGTTAACTCCGTCTTATTCACTTTTCCTAATAAGATTTCTTTTCAGAATCATCTGAGAGATACTCTCCATTGCCACAGGAAATCAATATAACACTGTGTTTTATTTATGAAAAGATTTTTTTTTTTACTTCAGAAGGGGATTATTTTATGCAGGAAATTGTTACCAAATTAAAAATTAAAAGCTTATTTCTAAATTTAAGCAGATAGTATATCATAAGTATCTATTGTTGTGTGAGAAAAAATTAAGAAATTATGTAAAACATAAGTTTAAAAGTTCTTAGAAAGATAAGATCATAGCTAGTGTTTTCCTAGCATGGTTGAACGTTATCATGAAAATTTTAGTTAATGATACCTCCTGATAAATGAGCAAGGACAGAGAATATACTGGAAGAAGCAAACAAAATATGTGTAATAACGTATGATCTATAGGTGTTTTTCAAACTATGCCAAAAACAGAGGTTTTAAAGAAATGCAGTGTGCCTTCAAGAGGAAGGCTCTAACTCAACTTTCTAATCAATATTTTTTGATGTGGAGGAATAAAAATTCTCTTTATGGCTGCAATATTTGCTGCCAAGTTTTCTCCAAAAAGGACATTTACCCCACACATACAAAACCTATTAAAGCCAAAACACATATTAGCAGTACTTGTAAATCCCTAGTATATTTTACTATGAGCCAACTCAACTAAAATAAGTAAGCCCTTTACTTGATATTTTAAGATTATGAGGACTTTGTTTTTTGTTTATGTTTTTCTGTGGAAAAATACCCAAGAAGAGATTCAATTTTGCTATTCTGGTAGAAGAGAAAGAAGTAAATGAACTCCTTGAATTTGACTTTCTTTTCAGGTTGAAGTAAAAGTCTTTATACTTAAAGATATGAATGTAAATCAAATGAAAACATTTTAAAGAATCATATTAATATATTCAAGGTAATACAAATATCTTGTTTTGAAAAACTGAATGTTCAATATTTACAAGAAGTTGATATGTTAATTATTTCTTTTAATTTCCACTTAATTTTTTTCAGAAAATAAAGCTTATATTAAAAATGATATTTAAGTAGCTGTTTAATTTTACATAATTTATTTTGCATGATTTTACAATTAAAATACCATTATATGATGCTCAAAACTTTAGGATAAAATCTTGAATTTAGTCCATTAAAGCATATTTCCACAATTCATCACTGGTATTCAATTTATTTTACCCAAATAAATTTACAAGACATAAAAAATTATGAGATAAACCTTGCATTTTAAAACATGCAACTTCATTAGAATAGCTTTTTTCTTTAATGAAAAAGAGTAGGCCTGGAGATTACTTACTTTATATAAGCTGTTCCTGCTTTAATGAAAATAAAATGAAACATTTGTGTTTGCACTGCAAAATTATGTATATTGTAGCAGAAAAGTGAGGAAATAGTCAAGCACTAAAAATTTCTTATGTTCAATATCATCCCTCTCTACCCAAAAGGGACTGACTGTAGGTTTCCCTCAGATACTAAAGTCTTTGACAATTTGATATATCATTTTTATGTAATCTAAGCACGTCTTACCACTGGTTTTAATCATCCCTAGGGCACTCAATGTATCTAATGTAATTCAATTTATGTGTTAATAGTTGTTTTATTGTATTGTTTAGGGAATAAGGACAGAAAAATTGCATGCATCTTTGAAACAGGCACATATTCTCAAATATTTTCAGTCTACAATTAGTACAGAACTAATGTATTGAAACACTATGACAACATATAGAAACTAATGCAAGATTATCTTTAAGCATAAAGCATAGCTCTTCCATGCCACTGTGCTTTGGGACTAGCTGACTACAAACTGAAACTTCTACAAACTGAAAGCCAAGTAAATCTTTCCCCCTTTAATTTGGATGTTGCGTATTTTGTCTCAAGAAGGAGAAAAGTAACTAATATAATGTGTAATAATGTTACAATAAAAATTTTAAGCAAAGTCTAGAAAGCAACAAATTTTTATAGAGTTTAATTTTTGGACTAGTGCTTGAGATGATTTATTTTCTTACTTCTTTGTGAATCAGTCATTTATTTTATTTATTTTTCCATATTTCTTGGTACAGGTATTGAACTCAGGACCTTGTGCTTGCCAAGCAGGTACTTGTGCTGCTGAGCTAAACCTCTGGCACCCAGAATCAGTAATTTATGTTAATTGCTTTTTCATTGAAAAATAAAATGTGCTTCAGAATATGAGTATTTTTATTAATAAATAATTATGATAGAGTATTTCTTATATGTGCACTTTTATTATGTATTTCTTACTGGTAACTAGAGATTAAAATTAGCAAAATGTCAAAATACATGAAAACAAATGTGATGGAATGAGATTGTATTTGAAATGAAAACTAAATATATACATTCTGAAAATTTTACAAAATTCAGTTATTTGCATCAATAAGTGAGAATACTATCCCTTCCTTATGCAGACACCTTTGGAAGAAAGAAATAATGCAAATGAGTCATTACCAGTGATTCTGTATTGCAAAGTATAAGAGCCCCCCAAATTCCCATTATTTAGCAGATTTCATTAGAATGCAAATATTAGGATTCTCAAATTACGGAGAAATGAAGACCTGAAGACCTCTGAAGAGTCTACTGAGAGGGAAAGGAACTGGAGAAGTAGTAGGTGAGACAGGGGTATTGTATTAAATCAACTGAAATGTAGTCTAAAATGTAATAAAATGAAGTTGGCAGATGTCCTAAAACAAAGACTTAAGCCTACTGAAATTTCAACTTTGATTGATGTATCAGAAGATAGCAAGATTTCATCTACTTATAGTGACTCTAAAATGCTGGATGAACCTATACCAAATTTCTCCATGTAGATAAATATACATTTTTTTGTTTATTTTAGCTAAGGATGATGCCAGTAATTTACCTTAAGTGGCATGCTAACCAATAAATTATCGTCAAGTAACTTCAGCTGAAATAATAATAGAATAAAGCCATGCGCTGCACTTCTAAGGAGAATCAAGTACAGAAAATTTATTAGGAATAAAAAACAGTCTCTTTAATTCTGTCTAAACTTTTGTGTCCATGGTATTAAAATACCAGCCTTCTATTTCATCTTCACCTTATCTCTGTGAAACTTCTTTAGCTCTGTGTCTCAATTTCTTAGACATTTTCCATCATTACATTATCTCTGATGTGTAACACACACCAAGACCAGATAGTAATGGTAGCTTTCAATTTCAAATTTCCAAGAAATAAATTACTGACATTTTCTCCTTTTTTATTAGTGCATGTTTCTGATACATAATAAGTACATTTGTCATGGGGAAATGGTACGTAAGCATAGTGCATTTTTAAATTAGTGACATTTTCTGAATCAGTTAGATTATTACAAAAGGAATTTTTTTTCAATTTCATATGAAGGGAAGGAAATGACTACTGACAATATTAAAATTAGTTTTCTATTCTGTGTTTCTTACTGATGCATTATCTTGGATTTTTGATAAAGAAAAGGGATATTTAGGTCTTTAGTGAAAGCTGCTATATTATTTATGTATTTCTTTGTTAATAATTAAACTGACATCCTTGAATGAAAAAATGACATAGTTATCAGGGGTCTTTCCTTGAATAAAGGTGGGCTTTATATTGTAAAACACTTTAATACTTGAAAATGTAGTTAAAGTTATATTATGTAAAAACAGAATGAATAAATAATTGCCTCTATTTTTTTGTACCAGAAATTAAACTCAAGATGTTGCACTTGTCAGGCAGGTTTGATGTCACTGGGCTACCTTCCCTGCCAAGAATAAATAGTTAATTTATTTTCTTTATTGTTATTGCATGACAGTCCACTGCAATTTTTCATTATAGTTTTATTGCTTGTAAAGGTTCTGAGGCTTTAGATTTTAAGAATGGAGCAATGATGATTTGCTCTACTTACTCAATGTCTTTGTCCTTACAGCAAAATGCTAAATTTGTTAAAATTTCATAGATGGGAGCTAGGATAATCAGGAATTATCTTAATTCTCAATACAGTCAATTGATGATGCCAGCTGGTAGAACTGATCTGTCAGCTAAATATGTTCTTTCCATGTGATTTCTTCATTAGGGTGCTGTCATGGCTTATGTCAGTGGCCCCCAGGTGCACTGGGCATTTGTGATTGGTTCATTGTCTAGTACTTGGATTGATGGTGTCAGTGCTACATCCACCTAGGGGTGGAGCCAGCATACAATGTAATGGCTGGAAGAAGGCATGTCTCTCTCTCTTGTCAGTTCCCACCTTGCTGCTTGCAGCCGCCATGAACTGTGACCCCGCCTTGCCACTCTGCCTTGGAGCCAACTGAGTATGGACTGAAACCTCCAAAAACTGTAAGAAATAAACCTTTCCTTTCCCAACTTTGGGTATCAGGTATTTTGTTTCAGTGATGAGTAAACAGTAACTAAGACAGGTGTGTTTGTGTTTCTTCCAGAGATGGCTGCAGATGTGTTCCAAGAACTAGTATCCCAACAGAGCAAGAAAGATATGTGCTATTTTTATGACTTAGCCTCAGACTGTTCATGGCTTTTCAAGAGAACTTAGGCTGTGAAGTAGCCACTACTGAGTTTCTAAAAAGGGAAAATAATTTTAAATGTTTGTTAACTGTTTTTAGCAACTATTAAAAAGTTATTTTATAAAAATATAGTTTCATAAGCAATCCATGGAATGATAAAGCTGTTTAGATTTTATTGATCTTCAACTACTTTAATTTTTAAATCTTTTCTTCAACAGACACACAAGAAGGTAAGTATCTAAATGTGTTGATGATCTGTTTACATAAAAGATTGATCAAATTATCATGAAATTGCCATTTGTTATCCCACCTCAGGGAAAAATGCTTAATGCTTGCATTTTGGCCTCTATTTATTAAAACTAAAACTAAACTACTCATGATATTGCACCTCTTTTACTTGTTATTAGATGAAAAGTTTCCATTGTTTGCAAGCTACTTTCACTCTGATGATATATTATACACCTGAAGGAGACTTAGAGAATTTTAACAGTTGGAAGGCCAGCACTCAATATTCAACCTGGAGTTGCTATGGCTACTAATGCAGATAAAATTTGCACAAATTCAAGTTAGAGATATCCAGAAAAGCACAAGGCATCTCATTAATGGTTTCAGTGATTAACCACAGTGAAAATTAGTTACCGAATGTGCTGTCTTGATTTTCTGTTCTGTTGATCTCACTAAAGATAAAGTGAGACTATTTAGGCAGAGAGAAAAAGAGACTTATTGTTGATCAGAAGGTGGAGAGAAATTTTCTGTAATCTTACTTGGATAGCTCCTGAAAATTTTAAAATAACAACATCTGGCTATTATTATTTAGCAAAATAAGTAGCCAATAAAGCAAATATTTTGCAAAATATTTGCATTACACTTATAATTGCTAAGAAAATTATACAACATAAATTTAGCATATGGAAAAAACAGAGATATATATGCTTGAATGGTTCTATATGGGTGCATTTAATACAGTGTTATTCAAAAGGAAAATAAGATTTCTATAAATGATTGTATTGTGGTTTTTTTTATAATTAAAGATATACATTAATCTGTACCTTAAGTGCTAACATCAGAAAAACATTGCTATGCTTTGGTCCTAAAATGTGCCCAGAATTCTTATGAATTTTGAAAAATTGGAACACTTATACACAACACTCATGAGATTCATCCATTGATCAGTTTAATAGCTGAATACTCTTTTTGGAGGCAGGGCCCCAGTTGTAGATGTCAATGTTGGTATGACATGGAAGCATGCATTCTTGTCCCTGGATCTTCACTTATCTTTGGGCATCATGTATGTTGTGATGTGAGTAGCATCTCTACAAGGCTTTTTCACCATGCCATTTCTGCATTTGTGCCTGTGACCATGGACTGAACCAATGGAAACTATAAACCAAAAAACTTCTGTTCAAATTTCAAGTGTTGAATATTTTGTCCTAGACTATGAAACCTGATACAGAAAATTGGTATCAAGTGTGGTTGTTGTTATCACCATACATGACTACATGGTCCAGAGGCTTAAAACAGTTTACAAGCAAATTTGAGAGATGAGTTCAGGAAAGTTTAAGAATCCAGCTGTAGGAATCTTAAAAGACTAAAAATGGAGAATTTTGGATGTTCCTGGTTAGAGTTCCACAGACCAGAATGTTAATAGGAATGTCATCTGGAAAAGCTAGGGGCAGAAGATTTCAGTTGCAAATAAGGATTCCACTGGTAGGTGAACTAGAAGTCATGAATCAAAATCAAACGGCAAAACTGAGTAATTTAAAATTTTGTGGTTTCACTAGAAAAGAAGTGCTTGGAAATTCAGGGCAAGAGACCATGGTTCCTAAATTTCACTAAAAACAAACCAAATACTTTGTACAGTGATAAGAAGATAACTTGAAGGCACATTCTCTATAGTGCAAAGATGCCTTGAGGGCATTTCAGAAAACAACAAGACCCCACCCACCACATGCTCCATAGTGCAAAGGATATAACTAAATTGGCATTCAGAGGCCACTGTAGTCATGCTTCATCACTCAAGCTGGTAGTAAAGCTGGGTGTCATTCATGTGGTGATGGTTTCTTAGGCCTATAGACTGTAAGGATTATTGGTACATGGAAGTCTCTAGCCAGATCTCAGAAGAGGGCCTGGGAGACCAGATAAGAATTCTCAGTCCCTGCCTTGAGCCCATGAGAAAGTGGTGTATAGAGCTGTGAGAGTTAAACCCAGAGTTCAGCGGAGAACATCAGTAATTAGAGATTCCAGAAATGTTGGTTTAGATCTGAAATGACTACCCAGTCTCATGTTTTGGGAAGAAGATAGGAAGACAGAAGTACTACGTTCATCAGTGGATTCTCCATTCATGCATTCATGGCTAAATGCACTGACAAAAAGTGGGGCCTGGCTGAAGATGGGTCACTTTAGGTGTAACTGGAAAGAATAAAGTCTTGTTTGTGACTCCTCCCTTTTCTTTGTCTTACCCTGGTTGCAATCAAGTGAGCAGCTTTTCTCAACAAACTCTTTTGCTATGCTATTTGTGCCTTGATAAGACCAGTCTTATGTTAATTTTTGCTCTAGAAGACACAATAGGGGTTATTTTCAGGGAATATTTTATTTCATATGTACATGGCTATATTTAGTCATTTATTAATAATAAAAATTTATATATATTCATGTGCAAAATGCCAAACTATACATTTATTCAAATACAATCATGTCAACTTCTCCTGCAACCTAATTATAAATCCCTAAATCTTACATTCTGCCCAGAATTTCGTGCAACTCCATTTCCTATAGAACCATCACCCCTAATCTCTCATGTCCAACAGAAGAACTCTCCTTAAATGAGCACTTCTTGTTCATGTAGTCTGGTTGTATTTCCTTAGCAATATAGCTATCACTGATTTCATCCTATGAATTTTTCAAGAGCCAGATCTCTTGAAGATTATTTCACAAAGTTTCCATTAAATCAGAAGTTAATTGAAGACTTTTGAGACAGGAATAATGAAAATAACAATGACAGTTAACACTGATGGTCTACACAAAAGCAACCAAAAATTAGAGGCACCAAAATTCAGAAAATATTTCATTATCTCACACAAGTGCATTAAGTATACCCAGTACAACATATGATATACTGAATTATGAAGATACATATTAGACACAGTCACATCCATTCATTACCAAGTGCATATGTTATTCATGCATTGCGTCTGTACTCTAACTGGTCATTTAGCAATTAATCCTCAGCTCAGCTGTTTATATTGGCATTTACCTCTCACCCAAAGGCATTCACTATTTACAAAACTTAATTCTAATTTATATCTTTAAGTATTATCAGTGACATTATTTATTCATATTTGTATATACATATTAAGTATTAATATTATTTTATAATACAGTATTTTTATTGTGTATTGCAAAGGGGTGTACTGAATCCATCAATCTGGCTGGCAATCTTAAGTAGGGCTTATTTTTAGGATAGGATTTTTATTATGAAGGAGGTCTTATTTTCCACCTAGGTCTTATTTTTGAGGAAATACTCTATCAACTGAACACTTTAAACCTGAGCCAAAAAAAAATTTATATTCCTTTAATTGTGAGTTTTAGTTATTTTTTTCAGTAATAGAAAATATAATGCACACTTTAAAAAAAACTTTATTGATAAAGAAAATGCATTCATAAAAGTAAATTAATTTTTTCATTGAATGCAGTTTTTGCTAATTTAATTATTAGTTATTTTAGCAGAAATAACTGTATTTTGGAAATACAGTCAGTGGCTAAAAATTAACTTCCATAAAATATAAAAAGAAGATCTACAAGGCTTCAGGTATTTGAAACTTAAACTGTATCTCTTATTTGGTTGATTAATTGAAGAATTCATCAGTCCAGGACATTACATTTTTCTTCACCTTTCTACTCAATAGACAATTCATAATTTGTAAGATTGTAGCCATAGATTAGTACATCATATCTTTGCCTTTTAGCAACATTACCAAATTTTCTTCAAATCCCTTGATATTCTTAATATTAAAGTTTTATAAGAATGGTTCACATAAACACTATTCATCTGTCTCTAAACTTGTTCATTTTAGGAAATTTTCCTTTTTTCTACATTGATATTTCAGTATTATTTAATACTTGGTATTCCTTCATGAAAACTGAAGAATTACTATTGATTTTATAGTTATATTTTGTATTCCAGGCTCAATATTATGCATGTAAATAATTGCTCAAAAATGATAAATAATATATGACATCTTGTGAGGGTGAATGAAACTATGTGTAGACCCAGTACATTGAATGAGAAAATCTAGTTTTGTAAATTGTTTACCTAATTCTTAAGAAAAATAAAAATGTCCATTATTATTGTGATGATGATTATTATTTTATTATTATTGTTTTTAATTATCTAAACATACTCTTTCCTATGGTATACTCAAATTTTGCATAGATTGTACCTTATGGAAGAAAAATTATAAATGTAAATGCATACATAACTCATTGTACATGTTTATGGTAACATCGATGTACCTTCAGGTTATTTTCATCATGTATTGGCTAAATGAATTTGTATATTTTTCACTGTTATGTAGTGAAGCATCTTCTTATATAGAATGCAAACTCTTTCTGCAGAATTATCAATCACTAAGCTAGTCACTGTAGCTATAAAACTGAATATGCTTGTATTACTGACACCACAGAATTACAGTCTTTGGAGAAAAAGACTTTAAGACAAATTATGATAAGAGGAATACTTAAATAATATTAGAATAGCATATTTTGAAATTGGGAAGGAATCATAAAATGTGAATTATAAAATTGACTACCTGAAAAGAAAAATTTTAAATAAACCTTAGAGTTTAAATAATTTATACTAGTGTGATACAGGAAGAGAAAAGATAGTCTACTAAGAAGTCTCTATTTAGAATCTCGAGGTAGAAAAGTGCAGCAAACTGACCAACATGCTCCAGAAATCTGAATTTCCGAGTTTTCCCAGGATGCAAGACCAGCTAAAAGGTAGAGATTCACAGTCCGCTGGAGCATTTGCTCACTATAAAAGTGAGTTCTATATTTAGAGGAGAAAAAAGTAAGAGCATTAAGCACATAATCTACCTTCACAGGAAGTTGAAATCTACAGCACAATTTATTAGTGAGCTAGTATAGTAGGTATATAGCAGATCTCCAGTACTTATTTTGTCTTGCTCAACTGAAACGTTTTATCCTTTAAATAAATTCTCTCTATTCTCCCTTCACTAGATCCTCTTTTGTCTTATTCCACTTGGATTCTATGAGTTTGACTTTATTGAAAAGGAAGAAATTTTGGGATATAATATATATTTATTTGACATTAATAGTGAAAACAATTTACATAATTGTACTTATCCCCAAATGATCTAGTTACATATAAACATCATCTATGTTCAAAAATTTAAATGGCAATAACAATCCATTAATTAAAAAATTAAACTCTGTTATAGTCGACAACTTCTAAATATTTTACAAAAAGTTCCACCCTGTATATTCATGCAATCCTGATCTGTGAGTGTCAACTGAACTTGGTGATTTCTTCCAATATACTAAAGACTTTGCAAAGAGTGGGCTATATCTTGTGAAGTTAGATTAGAAAATAAATTGCTTTTTTACTTCTAACTCACCTTCAGTCTCACTATGAGTGAAGCTGGCCACCATATGTAATGCAAGTTTCCTATGCAGAGACACAGTAATGTAAGGACAGACAGACAGACAGACACACACACACACACACACACACACACACACACAGTCACTATGTAAAGCAGGCTTCCAATAAATAGCCAGCAAGAATTAAAGTATTCCAACCATTCCACAAGTAACTCTGGACATCTTCACCAGTTCAAAGCTTTATTTCAAATCATAACTTTGGGTGACACCATAATCACAACCTGATGAGAGAAGCTAAGGAAAAATTGCCTAGCTAATAATGCACCTACAGATTTCTGACTTATAGAAAAGGTGAGGTAATAAATATTACTTCTTAAGTCATTAATTATTGGAATAATTTGTTGCACAGAAATAGATAACTAATACATGTAGTATGATTAAAGTACTGCATGACAAACTAGAACATGAAGAATGATGAGGTAGTTCTGGAGAAAATGTAGTTTCAGGCAAGATTTTAGAGTGATTGAATATCAATATTTAAATACATTTGCTTCTTGACCTTCTACTTGGAAGTTTCCACAATTTATGTATTCTTTCTCTTCAAATCTCCAGTTTTCACTTTCTCTTCAAATCTCCAGTTTTCATTTTTAAATCTTAAGAAATTCCTTAAAAATAAAATTTTTATTTTTATAATTCAAAAAGTAGCAGATATCTTACCTCATATTTATTCTAAAGTAAGTCACCAGAGGACAAATAGCTACAATATAAAGAATTCAAAAATATCTCTCCCTGCCCTCCCAACAACAAGATAATCAGAAACAAAATGAGCAATTATAATGCATAGATATTTATAAGGACTATAAATGGCTAATTAGCACAAAAATGCTCAACATATTTGGCATTTAGACCATTCTGAGAGCCTATCTTAACTCCAGTAAAAAAGGGATTTTTTTTTGAAACAGAATGTTGCTGTGTAGTTCAGGTTAACCTGAACTGACCACATGGCGCAGGCTTGCCTCCAAATTCAATGCAATCTTCTCTCAGCCTCGCAAGTGCTGGGATTGCAGGTATACAATACCAAGGCCATCTAGAAAAGCTATTTTCAAGGGCATAGAAACAACAAATTTAATGTTATACATAGGAAATAAGGCTCTTTTCTACATTGTTGGTGGGAAACTAAACTAGTACAATCCTTATGTACTGAGTGTGGAAATTCTTAAAGTTTACATTTTTGAAGTTAACATTTCCTGGGAATATTTAACATGTATTTCACCTTATTTTAAAGTAATACAAGAGTAAGGGAAGAAGAGAATATAATTTCCAGAAAAATGGTTCTGTTGAGTAAAACAGTTGGGAAGTAAATTTCCTGGTACCGATGTCATAAAATATAAAAGCATTGTCAAGAAAGTAAAAGTGAAGTATTATGAGACTAAAACATAAAAATGAGGGGAAGAGATTAACTAGGTTATGGGGTAATTTGATTTTTCTTTAAGAAAAGAGGAAGTAGATGATCAAAGTCCAAAATCTTGAAATTGTAGTATGAATAGCTTCAAGAATCCTAATGTGGAGTGGTATGTCATTAAAAA
Organism: Hydrochoerus hydrochaeris; assembly: GCA_004027455.1. Classification (NCBI taxonomy): domain Eukaryota; kingdom Metazoa; phylum Chordata; class Mammalia; order Rodentia; family Hydrochaeridae; genus Hydrochoerus; species Hydrochoerus hydrochaeris. Next base: position 15,436 of record PVLA01008181.1, read on the forward strand.
TATATGTTGTCAACAATAATGATAATGATAGTGATAAAAATGTATTCCACAACTGGACTTCTTTGAGGAGAACTGAACTATTTTTTGTATATGTACACACAAAATATAACTGTTAGAGGTGATAGATACCATCTTATTTTAGCCATTACATAGCACATATCCATCAAAATGACATTTTATAGATCTTAAATTTATGAAATATTTATTCACATAATATGTTGCAATAAAATTGAAAGACAAAAATGTCAGGTGTTACTATAACACACACTGAGGTTTTGTTGACTTTAAGCACAATCAAGAAACTTACTATGTTGATTATTTGAATTATAACATTTAAGCAGGAAATAAAAGATGACTTGCCTTTTAATAATCTGCACTTGTTAGTTTCCTACTTGGTTGTTTCTATATAGTCCTTTTAATGTATCTATTCATCTTACAATGACTGTTTTTGAAATATAATGCATAGATTTCTTTTCATTGGTCAAGACAGTGATTTAGTAACACATAGGTCAATATGACTACAGTAATGTAAGGAAAACCATAAAATGTTAGAAATACAGTGTGTAATTTTTCATTTCTTACTTTATTTCCATACAACAAAGATATATTATATTAGGAGCAACTTTTTCTGAGATACAAAAATTTAAGTAAAAAACACTTGAAAAAAAAAAAAGGATGTTTAAACACCGTTTTTACAGAGGTTTTATTTCCCAGTACAATAAAGTTTTTGAAAAATATTTCACAGATGGAAACCCAAAATAAATAGAATAAAAATGATACAATGAGTAAAACATATTAGATCATATAATTTTACCAATAAATTTTACATCTCAGTGAGGCAGTTTCGGTTTGGACAAGCGACCAAACTCTGATCAGTGAATGGTAATGGTATATATAGGATGAGAAGCTCTGAAATAACCTTGACTGGCTAGAAGTACAGTGCTCTTTGTCACTTGCTTTTCATGAGGACTGGCATGTTGCTATTGCCAGATTATGAAATACGTATTCTAAAGTAAAGAAGACAAAACAATAATTAACGTAGAAGAAGCTAGGTAGGTCCATCAAAAATCCAACTACACAAATTAATAAATGCTTTATTAGTTTAGTAAAGAATGCACTTGAAAACGAAGGAAACTTCTGTCGTGTTTATGCCACCACTCAGTATTCAATCCCTAGCCACCCTTTATGGGAACCCCTACAACAACGGAACATAACAAAATATTTTCTCTTCAAGTTCTTGTTCTTTGACTTTTTCTAGGTAATATGTATGAATTTTCTGCTAAAATTAAAAAAATCTATCTTTGGCATAAATTAGTACATTTTATTTTCAGCTTTATGTTTTCTTAATAAATGTGTTAAAAGATGCTTTTTGCTAGGTGATTAATTATATTAATTTGGCATAGTAACTTCTGTGTATTATTTCTATTTAAATTTTCAAACTATTTGGAGAAAAATAACCACTAAATTTTAAATCATTTCCTTAAGATTTCCTTCTTCAATTTAGTACAAATAATATTTTGTAATATTTTCTTAGATTTATTTATTGAGGCTTTAATCAAGTTATAATATGTATAGGAAAATGGAATGCGTATTATTCCATATTACTGAAATTTTCATATTTGCATCAATGACTTGGTTGCTTAATCACAAAATATGAAGTATGTTGATGGCAAAATTGAAGATAAATACATCATTTGAAAGGACATTAATGCCATTCCTCATGTTCTAGACTGAGAGGTTGATGAGATTATTAAATAATGAATTAAAATATGTCTCTGCTCAGTGTATTCATCTTTGGAAAGACATACAGTATAACTTTTCTGAATATATAAATTATCCAGCTACTTAAAAACATTGCAAACTTTGTTACTTTCTTTAATTTATTCTTTTTTAATGTTTTTAGTTACATCCATCATTCTGAATGTATGGAGATGATGACTTTATTAAGTACTCAGTGTTTCCTTAGGCAAATGGAGACCTCCTCAATTAAGCTCCGAGTGATGTGAAATCATTTTTGGAAGTTATTCAATACATATACAGATAATTTATGTTATGCCCTAACTTAGCCTTCAGAAACATTTACTTTTATATTTATAGTATTGGCTATATTTTCTCAGTTTAAACTCAATAACTCAAAAATATTTAACGGTTAAGGATATTTGAATATGATTTATAGGATGGAAGATATTCAACTCTTTAATATCAAGACTGGTAGTATTTCTTGGCAGTTAAATTCTACTTAACAAAGATATCTTATATTTTCTTTTAAAAACTGCCAACTGTAATCCAAGTAATTAGTATTAATTATAGTAAAATTTGAGGATTATTGTTTTCAAGCTTAAATACTGTACGGTATCTTTCACCTGAGTGAGGTGAAGTACAATGAGAACAACAAAGGACAGGTTGAAGGAAACAAGGGGATGCATCTCCTGAAAACAGGGAAATAGTTCAAGGGAACAAAGGTGAGGGGAGAGGAGGAGAGGAAGGCAAAAGAAGTAGAAGAAAGATAAGCCAGGTGCAAGTATTAACAACCTCAATGAATATGAACGTTATGTGCCGTGACATGAGCTATGATTAATATCATCAACAAGAATAAAGATGGGGATAGAGAACTTAGAGGAAGAGGGAGAGAATGGAGGGGATAAAAGAAAAGCTGCAGAGTGTCCATGCACCCACTCCAAGATGACTGCAAACTGCGTGTCCTGCAAACATGTACTAACACACGTAAAAAAATAAGTTTAAAAATGTATGAGTAATTGGCTGTAAAGAAATGTAAAATATATAATACTAAGGACAAACTATTTGGCATTAGTGCTTTTTTGAAAGTTTCAAATAAATTCTATGTACTATTTGTTTGGATAAAAATAGTACATAACAAAGTCAATATACAGAAATACACCATGATAGTATGATTATTTAGTTAATCATTTAATTCATTAATAATAGAAAAGTGAGAAAAAATCCTATAATTTAAAGGCATAGGTGATATAAAGAAAATAAGAGTAGATTTAAAGACCAAGATCATCATTCATCACACTTTTTTCACTAATGTTTTCATTATATAAGAAATATATAGTAATGGAAAATGAATTAAGTGCAATATAACTATATTAAAATAAATAGTAATTTTTAAACAGTAACAATGATTGACATTATTACCTATTTGATTTAACTTTTTAATTTACACAGCTGTAGCTGAAATCCTGTAATATTTGTCCTAGTATTTTAAGTTTTTCACCATTTTCCCTATGTTACTACTTTTTATGTAATCATAAAAATGAATGGTTACATAATTAGGTAGATGTACTACACACACTTATTTTTCTATATTTTCTTTATGTTGTGCATAGTTTTCTCTAGTACATTCTCATTTTAATTATTTTCTCATCAGTATATTGATTTCCATTTCATCTGTTTGTTATTGTTATTCCTATGTGGTAAAATTCTAAATCATTTTTACAGCACCTTGATATTCTAGTTAATCTCAAGATATTTTTATTACAAAACTATCTTCTGTCAAAACATCATTTTTGTTTTATAAACATGTTCACTCCACAGAAAATCCTGTCTATCTTTCATTAAATTGCATATTCACAATCTGAAACACTGCAATCAAATCTTATTTAAATTTTGTTGTATGAATAAAAACTTCAGTCAGTCCCACTTAGAGTTCAAAAATCAGGAGACATTAACAAAGAATGACTAAAATACAGAGTAAAATAATGAAAAGTGGCTAGGGGTTTAGCTCAGTGGCACAAACACCTTCCTGGCAAGCACAAAGTCATGAGTTTGATCCCAGGTCAAAAGAAAAAATCACAAAATAATTAAAATAAGTGATTTCGTATGGATCTTGAAGATGAAATTCTACTATAATATATGAGACTATTGAGAAAATTCTGCAAAAATATTAGAACCTCCTTGAAAATCTAAAGAAGTTTTGTTGCTGTTGCTCTTGCTGTTGTTGTTGTTGGTACCTTGATCAAACTCACGACCTTGCACTTGTCAGGAAGGCACTGTGCCACCGAGCTATGCTCTCAGCGCCTAACGATATTATTTTCCTTGCCAGCCTTATTGGCGTTCCTTAGTTAAAAATATATAATTTTAGGACCAAATCAAAACCTGGATAACGTTTTTCTCTCAAAGGAGGTTTTAACTGTGGCCAGTTATTGTTAATGCTATTACAAGGCTCATCAATATCAGGATTTTGTTTAATACATTAATAACACCCTTAACAAGAGCATAAAGTAAAAATATTAAATATAAGACGTTAAGGACTGGATATGAATAGAAGACATAGTTATTTACAGATTATATCCTATTAAAATAAGTAATTGAAAGTAAATAGAATAAAAACGAAAACTCTTAGGGCAAAAACATATCTCTGTTTGTCAAAAGCAAACTCAGAGAAACTCAAACATTAATATTTCATTATGATAATAAACAATTTCAAAATTTACCAAAAGAAGGCACTATTTACAGGATCTTATGCTACATATTATTGAAAAACTAGTATAACTAATAATTTATTACATTTCAAAGTACAAAAACTTTAAAGTGTAAATTTTGTATTACAAATTTTCATTTTGTTTCTTCAAATTCAGAATGTCTTATAAATAAAGACACATGAAAACATTGTCAAATTTGAGGTTAAAGTGTTTTACTGACCACAATGTAATGCTGTCTTCCCATCAATAACAGAGGACTTGAAGAGTCATGGTAAAAGATACAGAAGATGATCTGAATACATGGAGAGGCATTATATGTTTTTTTTTTTAATTTGTATTAGTATATTATATGCTTTTAGGTCAGGTGACTAAATTTGACAACAGTGGTTGTTCTTTTAAATTAATTTGTGCAATTGATAGAATCATAATTCTAATTTAATAATTCAATAAAAGGTTAAAATACCTAAAATTCAAATAGAAGAATACAATAACACAAAAACTAAATATGCTTAAAAAATAAATGTGAGGAATTGGTTTCATCAAGTACTAAGATATGCTCTCAGTCTTCATTGTTTACAACAGTTTACTCATAACGAGCACACACACTTGCACACACACACACACTTGCACACACACAGGCACACACAGAAATGGCCATGCAAGGGGCTGGGGATTTAGCTCAGTGGCATAAGTGCCTGCCTGGCAAGCGCGAAGTTGCAAGTTCAATCCATGAGACAAAAAAAGAAAAAGCCATGCAAGCCCAAACCATGAAAACAGTTATATTAATGGAGCTTCATGTTTTTTTTTTTTAAATATAAACTGTTCTACAGTTGGTTATAAATGTTTAAAGGAAATAAAAAGTGATAATCCTAATATATAGTATACATTTATAAGACTAGTTAATTGATGATTAAATATAATTATTTATAGAAAACTTATCAAGAGTAATCTCAGTTAAAATCCTTCATATGGAATTAGCCCTCTAGGTCTTTGAGAATTGTCATAGTGTATTCTAAGCTGGGATCAACAGCTATATTTCATATTTCATGTTGTGTACTTCCAGAGTCTTGAAACACCTTAGAATTACTTTAATAATATGAAAATGTTAGTGTCACTCCTTTTAATATATCTTCATCTTATTCTCTTCACTTATGCTGATCCATTCAGCTTCTCTCTACTCCTCTGGTTATATATTTAGTCTCTCCAACAGCAAGTGTCAACATTTCCATGGTCAGCTAATTCCATTTACATTTGGTAAACTTCCAACGTTGTCACTTTTCATTTCCTTGTCGTTCTTTTACTTTTGTGGATCTGTTCCTCATTTGATTATCCTGTTTTCTCAATGTCACATGAATATATCAGTAGGGCACAGGGAGGCAACACAGTTGAGCACTTGATGCTGTGGTTATGTAATGAATAACGGACGGAGAGCGGCCGTTCTACTGTATTCAAAGAAATGGCAAAAATGGTCTCCAGTGAACCTCTCATTTAGGTTGAGATTAGCAGAATGAAAACCTAGTAGTGAAGTTTCTACTTGATACAATTACTCCCTGGTGACTAAATCTTTCTGAAAGACGGCTGTTACTGAAATAAAGAGAGAATAGAAAGCTCATTGGGAGGCTCGAATAATGACAAGTCATAGAGACACAGGGTTACCCGCATGGACTCATTTACAGGATTTCTTCTGTAACACACAAAAGACTAAATTTTTCATACTCCAAGCAAAAATAAAAAGTTAACAGAAAAAAAATTTAAATAATACTCTTGTAAATGTTGGATAAGCGAATAAAATACTTTTAATAGTTAACTTTTTACTTTATTAAGTTTATTTCATCAAATTATTTTTGCCTTCAATTAATAAATAATGAATCTGTGCTCTACACCATAATGCTTTCATATAGATATACATTATGGAAAGGCTAAATCCAGGTAGTTAATTTATTCATTACTCTGTGTGTTTGTTTCTAAGGGAAGGGCACTTAAAATCTATTCTCTTGGAAATTATTAAATGCACAATACATTAACTAAAGCTATCACGATGCATAATAGACCTTTTGAACTTATTACTTCTGTATTGCTGAAATGTTGTGCCCTTTGAACACCATTCCTTGAATTCCTTCATTCTGTAGGGTCTCGCACACTCTATTCTACTCTCTGATTTTTCAAGTCCAGTTTGTTTAGATTCAACAACTACATAATATCATGCAGTGCTTGTCTTTCCATGCCTGGCTAATTTCACTTAACATAATGTCTTACCAGTTTATTTCATGTCATTAAACTCTTTATGTTAGTATATGCAGTCATAACATGATTCTAAAATATGGACAGTACAAAGAGGTGTTCTCAGCGACAGGCACACAGCATGCTTTCAACTTCCTATTTTTCCCATTTGTTTTTCATTTGTTGTTGTTGTTGTTCTGCATACACAGTAAAGGGATAGAACACGTGGAGTAGGTGCAACTGAAATAAAGGGTGATTGATACAAACCAAGGAGAAAAATCAGTAAACTACTAGAAATGTTACACTTACATAAAGAAATAAATGGAATATACAGTGACCTTACACATAGGAGTTAATTTTCCATAATATTTAGGTAAATCATACAACTCTTCATCACATTTTTAAATAAACAAGAATAATAATTTTAGACTGTACATTGAAAAACGAAGACACAACCCTTTCCTAGTGTAAATTTATACAGGCATTTAAAAAAAATCTCTTCTATCGCTCTCACTAAAGATGATAATACGCAATTTCCATGAAAAATGAGTTTATTCCTCTGGAAAATGCTAAATAAAAAAACATAAACAAATTAATTTTAAAATATAGATAATGTTTATTCTTGAAGCAGGAAAGGATATTTAAAAATATTTTAAAGTTAATAAAAATGGTCTGTTCTTTCAACTTATTAGTGAATATAGTGTTAGTCGCTAATTATATATAACAGAATGGTTCTCCAAAAATCCCTGAAATCTGTCAGCATGTCATAGTGCATGATAAAGAGGGCTTTGTAGATGTCTCTGTGGTTAAGTATTTTTAAATGGGAGATTATTCTGGATTATCTGTGAAGGCTATATTTAATCACCTAATTCTTAAATCAGAGAATTTGTTTTCATAACTGGAATTAGATGTGCCAGGAGGAGAAGATGGGGAGTTCAAAGTTTTGAACTGGAATCCACTTAACATTCCAGGAAAGAGGCAGGAACTGTGGTGCAGTCTGCAGACAGCTGCTTGGAAGAAGCCTCTTGACCCACAGCAGACAGCCGGTAAGGAAATAAAGACACGGGTCCTCCATCTGCAAGGACCGGATTTGGCTGACAATCCGAGTGAGTCTGAGATCAGATTCATCCCTAGGGCATAGAGAAAGGAGAAGCAGGCTGCCGATACCATCTTTTGGCCTTTGTGAGTCATTACATAGAAGACTAGTTGTGGTTAGACTTCTGACCTAAAAAAACTATCATAAATGAGTGTTTTCTCATGCCACAAAATAAATGGTTATTTGTGTTAATGTACAGGTTGAGAACCAATTCATTACCAACATGGATAATTTATGTGTTTTTAAATAATCATAATTTTTTCATTGTTTAACACTTTTTTTTCAAAAATTATTGAAGCTAAAATTTGCAAACTAATTTATTTAAACTTAAATTTTGTACACATTTTTGCATGAACTTAAATATTGTTCATCTTAATTTTACGTTGTAAATAAATTTTAAAAATAAGAACAAAGATTACTGTTGTTACGGGTAAGCAGAATATTTTTAAGTTGAATTTTTATTCAGTGGAAATTTAAAACCTTTTGATTTCCAACTTTAAAGACATAAGAGACAAATAAGAGACAATGCACAAATTTGAGAAACAAGTTGAAGGTACTTGTCCCCTTCATACTACTTTTGTACTTCTGCATAGGGCTTTTCTGGTACAAATTAAAAAAAATGGTACCAGGTTTGACCTGGTATTAATATATCACTGACTACACATGCACTCATTTCTCATTAAAAAAATTAACTTTGAATCAAGAAAATTATTGTTATATTTGCTTTACAACTATATGGTCATTTGTGTATCTTTTATACATTTTCAAAGAATATGTAATGAAATAATTTAATGTAAATTCAGCAAGCAAAACCTTAATTTTCCCTGCCATCTGCTTTTATAAGTAATGTATCAAAATTCAGCATTTGTTCATTTACTTGTCTAGGGCTGCTTTCATGTTCCAACAGTTGAACAGTTGTGAAAGACCTTCTGCTGGATTAACTAATGGTCAAATTTTAACACCCAGCTGAACTAACTCAGCTTGGTTCTGGATGTGGAAGGCACACCTGCGGATTGTTGCCAACAGCATAAAAGGAGCACTGGAGGACTGCTGATTCTCCTGGAGAGGCTTGTCACGTTGGCTTTCCTAACATGAACTCAGCTGTTCTCATCATTGGAGGAGCTTGGGTCCTTGCTGTCACTCAGGATGGCTGCAGTTTTCTTTGGGAGAGATCTGTTCTTTACCTCGAGCATCACTTCCTAGTTGCTGTGCAAACCTGGCAGCCTGCTGGCACAGATCTTTCACTCCACTGGTGCAGACTTTCTGGCTTCCACCACTGATCTTTCAGCTTCCCGAGTACAGATCCTTGACACAGACTAGCATGAGACATCATTGTGGGCTCTAGGCCTTCAGCTGGACCCATGCAGGACATTGCCATGGGCTCCAGGTCCTCAGCTGGATTCTTTGGGTCCCTTGTGGGTGGACACATCTCTTCTGCTTTGACATTTTGGGTGAATATTATAAAATAATAGTAAAATACGTATCCTATACTAAATTTATTCCCTTGCAAACCCTGACTACAACAAACTCATAGTTTGCAAATCATAATTTATTCACTATTTGGCCTCTAAACAAGTTTTCCATAATCTGATTTAAGAGAACATGTGAATGAAATTTTCATATCTTCATAGTGTGAAAGTTCATCAAAACAAGTTAGTGATGGCTTATTATTGTAAAAAACAATCTATACTCTTTGACCTTCTAATTGTCAAATACTGAATAATTTCAGAATAGGTATTCAGAAATATTTGTTTTGCTTAATGATCTCTTTTAATTGAAATAGAGATTACCTGCCAAAAAGTACTTGGGATTAAAATGCACATTTGTGTATCAATATACTTATATACCTGCAGAACTGCCAGGGTACTTGTACCATAAACAATAAAGAATAGAGAATTTCTTACAGAACTGGAGGTAATAAAGTCCAGGTTCCAGATGTCAAAGCACTGATATCTGTTCTAACAAAAGTGTCCTTGTTGACTGTTCGAAATGTAAAAGGCAGAATGGAAAGAGTGTTTCACTCCTGCCAATCCCCTTTAGAAACTTACTTTATCATTTTCATAATTGAATAATCACCCCTAAAAGGTCCTATCCCCTAATGTTATCATTTAGTAATTTTTTACATTTTAAGGGAATATATTATAACCATAGCAAATATATTCTATAAAGGTCAGTGTGTCCTACTATATCTTTTATTCCTGTTAAGCTTTGCAAAATCTGTTCCATTTTCCTTCTTTTTTTGAAACCAAAATTAGTAATCCTTTCTCTATTTCATTAATAACTGTTTTAACTACATAAAAGAATGGGAATCTTTTCTTTATAAAGTGAACGTAATGGTTCAAAGTTCTAAACTCTAAAATAGAAACATTAAAATTATGCAAGATAAAAATACTTAAATCACTTGAAGTCATAAGTGTAGGATAGTTTTTTTAAAACAGAACCCAGAATACACAACATAACATCAAGAATCAGAAAATGAGATTGCATCAAATTAAAAAGATTCTGAAAAGCCTAAGGATTACTAGAGTGAAGAAACAACCTGCAGAATAGGAAAAAAAATGCTAGTTTTTCTTCAGACAGAAGACTAATATCTAGAATACAAAGAATCTGAAAGCATTTTGATCTCATAAAAGGAAAATACCAATCAAGAAATGGACAAATAAAATGAACAAACACAAGAAGTAGGACAAATGAACAATAAATGCAAACAAAAATGTTTAACATGTCTGAACATTAGAGAGTTGCAAATCAAAGCAATGGAAATATTACATCTTGCAACAGAAAGAAAGAGAATCATCAAGAAACCAAAAAATAGCAAATGCTGGTGTTACCAAGATAGAAAAGGAGCTCTCCTAGATGGTTGGTGGAAATGTAAACTCGTACAACCACTATGGAAATCACTACAGGAATAAGAACTAAAAGTGGAACTTCCACATGACTCAAGTATTTCCCTTCTTAGTATCTTCTCTAAAGAAGACATCACACTACATGCCAATGTTTAGAGGAGCACAACTCCTAACAGCTAAATCCTGGCAGTTACCAGTATACCCATTACAGATGAATGGACAAGGAAGTGTGGTAGCTCTATAAAGGATAACTGTGTGGCTATAAATAAAGATACATTTGAGACATTTGTAGGAAAATAGAAGTATCTGAAAAATATAATGTTGAGTGAAATAAATCATATACACAGACTTAAATACCAGGTAGTACCTCTCACTTGTGTAAATGAATGTGCAAAGAGCTTAGTAAAGGATGGATGGATGGATGAAAAGGGGCTGAATGTCTTATAAATGGGAAAGGGTCTATGAGACTGGAGGTGAGGGGCGTGGAGAGAGGAAAATCAAAGAGAAGCAAGGAAATTTCAGACACACCATGCACAAGAACTTAAAGACTTCAGTGAACATCAGCACTGTGCGTCCTGTGAGCTAAGAAGAATATCAAAGAGAATGAAAATCGGCAAAGAGGATCTAGAGGCAGAGGGGGGGATGTTAGAGGAAAGGGAAAAGAGATTTTTTTTTTAAAAGAAGCTATGTTATGTACAAGGTCATACTCCCCAAAGTGAAGGTGAATTTCACTTACTGAAAAGATTAACTGATAAAACTTTCAAAAAGCTCAACTATTAAAGCACTTAAAATTTAACAGAGACATGTCCATTACATGTATATAAGCAATATATTTGTGTATAATATATTATATATGCATAGTACACATGGCATGAAAAGGAAACGATTTTGTAGCTTTTGTTTTGTTCATTAGCTTGCTAAAATTAGGAAATAAATGAACTGACTTGTCTGAAGTGGAAAAAGTGAAAGCTAAAACTGGACCATCTTCCAAGAGAAGTATAATTAGACAAAGTTAATGTTCCAAGCAGGATCTATATGTTCTGTTTCTAAGTTCCAATCTTCCGAGATTCTAAATCTTTTTGACTCGTGGCATAGATTTAATCATCATTCTTTCTGAAGTGATTTAAATGAATTTATTATGTGACTAAGTTTATATAATAGTTGAGCAAAGAAAGCCTCCAAGATTCTTAATAGCTTAAACAAACAGGAAAGAAAAATTTAAATAAATAATGATCATAATATAGCATTTATAATTAGAATTTTATTCATACATTTGCTATGGTTCCCTAGTATTTGAAGAAAAACGTCCAAATAAAAAATTATCTCAGTTATGCATTGTTAAACCCTTTTAGAAGGTATATTTATTTTTCTTTCTGTTAAAAATGTTTGAGCACATGGAAAGAAATTTTTTTTCTCTTAAGGACTCTGAAATCATATGGACTTTTAATAGGATCTCTGAACTGCATCTCAAACTCTGCAATGGATAATCAGATAAAAGGAAGTGGACATACATCCAGGAATCACACTGCTGATGTGACCAAAGTAGTGACTTGATTAGTTTGTGAAAATGGTACGCTGGGAAAGGGATGCTTTCCTTTGGGAAACTGGAAAGTTAAATTTAATTTGCTTCCTACTCACAAAGCTATAAATTAAGGTTCATAAAATTTGGATTAGAATCGTTCCATAGGTGGGAACAAAGTATTGTTGCAGAAGTTTATTAGAAGTTTGTAAACTAAGGACAAGAGTGGACCAGTAGGCATTTGATAACCTATTCAATAAGCAATAAACCCTTAGTAAGGTGCAGAGTACTTTCACTTCTTGCTAGATGTTATGATAAAACTCTGAGTAGAATACAACTTGCAAACCATGATTTGTAACCTAAGTCAGGTAAGGCTGTATATTTGTGGAACATCTTAGACAGTTTCAAATAAAAGAAGGCTGACGTCACCCTTGGCAGAACATCTGTAACCAGCTAGCTCATGGTGAAGATTTACATTCATTCCTAGAGAAATGTTATAATGATAATGGGAAAAACAGTAAAATTGGCAATTCTTCATACAACTGTAGAAAAATTGAATGAAATAAAACAAAAGGAGCTCTCTAAGTCTATATGCCTTCCCTTGTAAAATGTGGAAAATATTTTTATACCAAGAGACAATTCCTAACATTAAATGATAGTGTTTAAATTTGCTAACCCTTTTGTATGTTCCTGAACCCTTAAATGCTTCCTCATTGGTTCTTTCCTTGGACTTTAATATGCTGTACTTTTTCCATAGCACTACTTTAACAATCCATCCAGAAGTAATGTGATTGCCTCGAAATACTTATAATTCAGCAATGATGATCTTCTAATGGTCTTGATATCAATTTTGTTCAAATAGAGTATTTTAAAACTGTATGCTAGTCCCCATCAGTCCTTAGATTTCATGTAGTGCTAACAAGTTACCAAAATTCTTTCTGTTCTAAATAGACAGTATAGGCTCCATGACCACCAGTGTTTTCTGTCACTCATTATTTGGCATTATTTCAAAAGTGGAGTAAGAGTATTTAATCTTTTTCATTAGTGAGCTAATTTTTCCAATTCTTGACGTGACTTCAAATTTTATGTGCTTAGTAAGTTCTGCCGATATTGGGAACAACATTTATCAAAGACACAAATGGCTTAGATTATGCGTTGTTTTTCTAAAGCATTCGTTAAAAATCCATAGTTGCCCTTCCTATATTTAAATTAAATTATGTATTAATACATATAGTTTCATGATGATTGTAAAATTCGAAGTCAAGAAAGAAAATTCACAAATATTTCTAAATCTAAGTAACAATGCTTAACTGAATTGAATAGAAATCAGTGTTTGGAATAGCTAATAGTACTCCTCAATATATGCTAACTTAAAATCAACCATTTAAAAAGAACTGAGAAGAAGCACCTGGTAAAAGTAATTTAAAACTTATTTATGCACAAATTTAAGAGATTTTCACTTTTAACATAAATGAAAGTGAAATAACTTTTAAATATCTAGTATCAAATTTTTATCTTTCTCATTCATTGATATTGCCTAGTTCATGAGTCTTTATTTACTTGTATCCATTTTAGCCCAACATCTAGCTTGAAAAACATAGATCTATCATATGTCAGGAAGTGTGTTAGGGACCAAAATACAATGATGTATGAAATAAAGAATCCAGTGCTAATACATCTGAATTCATTTCATTCCAACAGCATTCTAGCTCTTGTAGCTCCCTAGCTGTGATTTTTTTTTCACCTTGGTTTCCTAGCAGCAATGGGTCTAGATTCTTGGCATGATGGCCTAGGTCTAGGTGTAGAACGGTGTGTTCACTATTAGAGTGTATTCTACAGCAGTTGGGGGTAAAAGTATATAGAATATGAAGGATAAGAGACTTTTATCAAATTGAAGTTTCTGTATTGTAAATGATATTCAAAATTATTTTATGATAGGTGATCAAGTCATATATCCCCAAACGGTGTAGCAGGATAGAGCAAAAATATTATAGTGGTGTCAGTGAGTGAATTACACAAACTTAATAGAATCTGTATGGATGTCATGACATATTTTAATTTATTGTCATATTAGCTTTATAGTTTTCTGTGATTTTTTATTATAAATAAATATAGATGAGCATATCTAATATAACTCATCATGTAGACTTTTTATAACAAAAGCTTGAAAGCCCACAAAATTTAAATCTGCTTATGGATATATTAATTAGAAACTCATTTTACACACAGTTTCTTCTACATTTTTCTGCCATATTTTATGTATATATATATATAGAGAGAGAGAGAGAGAGAGACTGAGAAACAGAGAAAAAGAGAGAGAGAGAGATCACTCTAAGCCTAGTATTCTCATGTATACTGTCCTCTGTTAATACTGAATAGCACTGAAAAAAGACAAGCTAATTCACTAATGTTTGCAGAACTGGGCTGTTCGTCTTTTCAAACAGTCTTGTAAACTGAAAATTCTTTTATGCATTATTACCTTGACTTATTCTCGCATTGCTGACAGGGCATATAATACATATCCTCATAACAGTGTGTTCGAAGACTTCCCTCAGGTCATGGATGCAAGTGATTTTGTCTAGAATATTAATGTTCTTTTTAAGAAAAACATGAAGAAAATTATTTCACAAGATAATCCTATTCCCTTGAAAAGCAAAAGAATAATATAGCCTCCCCAAATAGTCAAGCACTTGTTAGTGTGCAATTAGAATTTACCTGCAAAATTCCAATGAATCATTTTTACAACAATTTATGACATTGTATCTTTCTATTTTTCAAGTAAGGTTATAATGTTTTAACTACAGAGGGAGGGAGGGAAGATTAAGCCAGTGAACTGGAAAATCAGAAAGCTTATCATATATTCAGTAATATTTCCTAGACAAGTTTTTTATGAGCAACTTGTTTTAGTAAAATTCAAAGTAAGATGAAGCATGCATGTGAAAAATATTAAACATTCAATGGGTCAAGGAGGTGATAAACAGTTTGTGTTTGGAGGGAACTGGGAAATTCTGGGATTACCCGGCAAGCATTCTGCCACTGAGCTCCTCAGGCCACTAGTTTAGTGAATGATAAATTAAACTAATTTTAAAATTGTATATATTAAATATAGACTGTATTTTTAATAATGTGAAAATTATGGTAGAAGATGAATTTTTAGTTAAGAAAAGCACTAGGGAAATATACTCATAAAATTCAAATACCTAGAGAAAATATATGAGCAAAATTTTATTAATGAAAAGTTACCAATCTCAGGCCTATTTTAGTTCAAGAAATTAGTGACAATTATTAATTTATAAGCATGTATGCTTATATGCTATGCTAGAATTAGATACCAATTATTGTCTATGGTTCCTAATGTTACATGTTCCCTTATAACATGTTTGCAAATTAATATAACTTAGAATTTCCTTATTCTAAGGAATTTTCATTATTTTTAGAATATCTATAATAGAAAAATGTTAAGTGCTTATTTTTATTGCATAATGTAGCACAGAGTTTGATAGATTATGAATCCATGTAAAAATATCAACTATTGTCTGCAGAATATGAATAATACTTTGAAAGGAAAATCAAATTGTATTTTAGTTAATATTCCTTAGCTCCATACTATACCTCTATTTCAAGGTTTTCTTCATTTTCACCTTGTACTTATGTTAAACTGGGATTCTTGCCTGCTGGACTGCCCAAGCTTGCATTTCACAAAATTCTGAGCACTTGGTTGTCATGCTTTTGATGAGCTGGGAATAGTCCAAACGCCTCTTCCTAGTTACCAGCAGGCACGAAAAAAATGGTTATTTCAGGGAACCTCTTTGATTTTGGCATTTTCCTTAGGTCCCTGTGGGACTTAAGATCAGTAATTCCAGACTGTACACTGAACTCTCCATTTTACTTCTTGACCCGGTGGCAAGGAGGAGCTACATTAGCCAGATGGCATGTTTCCCTTGGGAATCGGGGCCTCAGACTGGGCAGAGACAACAGTATTGTGGACATGGAAAAGGTATTGTACCAGTGGATAACTAGTTAAAATAATTTAAGAAGGGGCAATGCTCTGTTTACTCCACAGGCTGGCTCCTCCAGGTTACACATATTGGCATTTGGTGAAAGCCTTACACTTTCCCCTGAATGAATGAACGCCCCTTAGCCTACAAGCAAAACTGTGGCTAGACCGTTTATAAATGAAATCATTATTCCATTGTTCATTCACTTTAAATGTAGCTTATCAATCTGATGCAATATTTTACAGGGTCTCATGCTGCTTTAAATTATGCACACTGCAAGCATTCAGACTGTGGTATTAGTGCAAGCAATGCTGGCAGAGTAAGAAAAAACTCATGTGGATTGAAAGCAGATGCAAATTTCTGTAAAGGCAGCTGACAGTATACAATAGCCATAGATGGCTTCACATTGTTGTTTATTCAGTACCAGATTTATGGTAAAATTCACATGTAGCTTAGAAAAATAAACTGAAGAAATACTTATTTAATAATTGAGGTGGTTAAATTTATAAAATGAAAAATGAACATTACTAATTGAGGTTGTATGGTGCAGAACTTCATCAAGAGGATCCATCTTCCTGGACAGGCTGTGAATTGGCTAATAAGTGCAAACTAGAAAGAAACAAGCATCTTCCATTCACTCATCTAATATCATTTACTTCTCCGTGCCACATTGTGAGATATTAAAAAAAATACATGCAATAAAACACCACTGTAAATTGCTGTAAATTCTATTTGAGGAGTCATCATTCTGATTATTTCTGTTGAAGAAATTAATTCAACCATACTCGTTTTAGAAAAGTTCTTTATTTCATTAACAGTGTTCTGGTTCAGAAACACAGTAATAGTTCCTTTGATTATTTTAGCATCGGATTGTGATATTTTGGGTGAAAACCTACATATAAAATAGTTTCTGCCTCTCTGTCTCGGTTCTTTCCCCCAATACGCCTATCCCATGGCCCTTTACATGGGTTTCTCATCACACTGCTCAGTGTAGTCAAACTTATTACGATGCCTTTGCCCATCTTCCCCATCTCAAAAGCACTTATAGCACATTTTACAAGAGTCATAGAACAGAAAGTCTTGTGCTATACAACACTGGCCAGAAAATCCACACAATGAGATAGTGACCTAAATATTTGGTCCAAAAAGTCACACGTTCTGTTTAGGTACAAAGGAAAGCATTGTACCTAAAAATTCTCTCTCTTTAAGAATCTGGAACCACCTTTAAATTATCATATTTTATCATTAGAAACCCACAGATTAAGATACTTGATTTGCTACTTCAGATCTGTTCTTCCTCACGGAAATTATGACAGTAATGTATCATAATGTAATTTTGCGCATATATATATATATATATATATATATATATATATATATATATCACTGCAAGGCACCATGACAATATATTTTAATATTGGCCAAAGAATAAATATTATAACAAAAAAGTGCTTTAGCCAAAGATTGCAGAGCTCCATCACCAGAGCTTCCCTTACTGCCTTAGTGAATTTATTCAACATGAAGGCAGGAGAATTCTCTTACCACCATATAACATTGCATATTCTTATCCTTCCTCCACTCTTGACTATATGGAGAAGTCTTATCATTGTTTGTGCCTTGGCTAATCCTCACCTCACTTATGGCAGTAGTCTTGTCCTTTATTGTCCAGTAGGTAACTGACAGAACAGTGTACTGAGCCTTCTCAATCGCTCCTAATATTCTCTCTGCTAACAATTACTTCATGTAAAATAAGCTATCTGTGTGTTCACAATTTAAGAACCTTCCAGCACTAAGATTTGTTTGGCTCCAGGTATCCCTGCTAAAATGTTCATAAAGAAATGTTTGCATATAGTACATTTCTTTCTGATTTTATCCTGTTCACTAGTGCAGTATCAGAAAGTGTAATTCCTATGCGCACACACATTTTCATTCTGGTTTTTATTAGATAAGAACCCCAGTTCCTCAACAATCACAGCTCTTCCTTAGAGCCCAGACTATTTCTGTGCACTGTGTGTGCTGATAGCAAAATGCTTACTGAACCAAATGTCAGTGAGAAGCAAAACTGGCTTTTGAGGAGCACAAGCATCATCATGTGTAAGGCGTATCAAAATTCATTAAGAATCATCTCTTCTAACTTTGATCTGATTCAAAAGTGAGGCCAATAGCACTTAATATATTGCTCCAGAGATTGTCTGAGAAAGATCTAAGAGATGACATGAGATTAAAATAAAAGTTGGTACAAGCTACATAATAGTGAAAACAACACAATTTCATGATAACTTTAGATGTTGGATGTAACATATGGAAAGGTTCAAATATTCTGTTTTTACTCGATTAAAAATACAAGTTATGAGTTAAAAACTAATTTCAGTGGGTTTGAATTGAAGTCCCTACTCTAAATGCTTACCTTCATCCAGAATTCCTATTTCACAATCATAAGAAAGTAAAATGATGGTCAGATTTCTATCCAATGGGAAATTAAATGAAAATATCAGATACTGGAAAGAACTTTTCTAGAGAAAGCACTGATGGGATCAAACTGCAAAGCCAGAAATCGTCCAGCATCATCATAAGAGAATCATTTTGCAGATAAAGACGCCTTGCTTTGACTCATCCACATCCAGGGAAACAGCAGAACTCTTACGAAGTTATTTCCTTGCTTCCTGAACAAATGCCAAAGAAACTCTGATGATTACTCAGTAAAAGCTGCCTGCTAAACGTCTCCCCGATCTGTATTTCTTCCAGTCCTTCTCCAGGTGTTTTCTGAAATGACGAATCTACGGCTGTGTCAAGGATTAAAACATCTAGGAGGTTTATGCTATTTTCTACATCAACGCCTCACTTACAGCACTAGGGAAAGATGAACCCTCATAAAAGCAAGCAAAGGGAGGAAAACAAGGAGTATAAAATAGAGTTATAGAAAACAAATAAGCAGTTAATTATAAAGGGATGCATATATTTTATGTGCAAAAAAAAAAAACTCCAGCAGATAATGCAACTATGAAAATGGTTAAGAGAAATCAGTTAAGATGAGAGAAAAACTGAAATTGAAATAAATTACTTGAAGTGAAAAAATACAATGTATTTTGTACAGAATATAAGTGAGGCAAAGGACCTTGCATTCAGGAATTGTTTTGGATATCAAAGTAGAAACTCCTGAAGAAATGAAAGAAGAATAAATAACAAAAGCAAGTAGGTCCAGTTTGATATGTACTAATTAAAAATACAGAGACGAAAAAGGGAAAAGACACTTGATAAACTAAATAAATATGCCTTTCTGTCTTGGTTACTTTTATTTTTCTCTTGTTGCTGCGATAAAATACCTGACATCCACAACGAAGGAAGGAAAGTTTTATTTATCTTAAAGTTTTGGGAGGTTTCAGTCCACAATAAACTGGTTCCAAGGCAGGGTGGCATAAGACTGGGACAACATTTCAAGGCAGCAGCCAGAGCAAAAAGGGGAAAAAAGACCTCTTCTCCTCTCTTGTGTAGTATAAAGGTCACCCCACATCCCAGGGGGGCGGGTGTAGCACTCACAAAACCTTTGTGTCCTCCTTTGTACAGGCAGGAAGAGGATATTTACAAAGGAAGAATCCTGGCTCTCTGCTGAGTCTCTCAGTTAAACTTTTAAACTTCTCAAGTTGACACAACGTCTCAACCATAAAACCTACAAATTAATGAAAAGAAATGGATTTCTTCACTTACCTCACAGTTTAGTGTTGCAATGTAAACATAAAACATAAACATTACTTTATGCACCACTACCATTTTAGTAAACTAATGTAAATACAACTTTAAAAAATGAAATGGTGTGGGCTCTTGCACATTGCTAATGAAAAAACCTAAGTCAACCAAAATTTTATGCTTCAGAAGAGAAAGAGAAAATCAAAGGATTTTATTTGATTTCAATTTGAAATTCACCTGAGTAATACTAGAAATATTTTTGCTTATACACAAAAACACAGAAAGTAACTCATTCAAAACTTTGTTCATCACACCATTTTTGCATGTATAAAACAGATTCATTGTACACACGTGCAATCCACAATCCGGAGACAATCTCCAAATCTTTAACAATATGTTCAGTTTGAATGCAGTGCAATCATTCACTTCCATCTATAGATGGAAACATTTAATAAAAATTTTAATTCTCAGAGACCATTGTTGGAAATAACTACCTAATTTGAAATGTAAGAATAGTATCTTTTGTCCTGTGAGGAGAAAGGGCATATTTCTATATGTTTAATTTTCTTTTTCTTTCTTAATGCTATTAGTAAATGTTTGCGCTACATGCATCTCACTAGTCATGTTGGGAAGTTGGTACATATATGTAGTACTGATTGTTTCTTTCTTCTTTAATCTCTCTTCTTATCCCTTTCTCCTCCTCTAGTTTCTTTTTCCTCCTTTTTATTCTTGTTGATATTCATTTCATTTTTTTCTAATCTCTTTAGCCTTTCTTTTTAAGAATTAGAATACCTTATACTTTAAAGGTTAAAAGTTTTAATCCCTTTACTTAATTCCCAAAGTGTAAAACATGTTGGATGTACTCTAAATTTACAATATGGAAAATAAGAGCAAAATAATTTCAATAAGTGGATTGTGATGTATGTACTTTTGGGTTTTTTTAGTTATTTATTAAGCAATGTTTTCTAAAATGTCCATTTTCTATGAAAACTTGTGTTTAGTTTCTAAGATTATTTTAGGTATATTCATATTATACCTTATTTGTTTAATAGCCAGATAATTTACCTAGTGAACACTTTTCAGAATTTATACCACATGTTAGAAGATTTTTTACTATAATGTGAACATCGTTAATAGGCATTGCACAACTTTATCCTTAAGTTGTTATGAATTTAAATTCATGAACATACTGGTCTTTGAAAATAAAAGCAGAATTCAAGCATTAAGTGCACTTATTCTTGGCTTGCTCTGAAAGGTGGACAAAGTCTTATAACCCTGTAGGTCTACAGTTCTAATGGAAATCATAAATTATAAGGAAGTTTAAGGCTAGAGAAGTGCGATCCTGCACTATTAACAGGTTTTAAACCATTTGCTAAATACTTGGCATTTCAAATGGACTCCAAGTTGCTTTGGGAAAAGAGTATTATTTGCCCAAAATCTGTTCTTTATTGCAGCCCTGGGTATGCTAAATTTTCTCTAGAGAGCATTGGAGGCTGGGTCAAGATAAGAGTCAAATAACATATGCATTAAAAGCCAGCCTGGAATAGGTTCACAAATATCACACATGTCATTGTATTTCACCATACCTTCTCTTTAATATCTAAAAGTCACACCTAAATGCAATGACATTCTACAAATATGAGATTCTTCTGTAGTTCATGAGATGAGTATGTGTGCCGAGTCTCTTCAACAAGACACTGTCTATGTTAACATAGGAACAGGACACAAAACAAAGAGAATTTTATGCATTTTCCTATTACTCATATATTGAACTGCCGATTTTCTAAATTATTCTTATTGTGAAAATTTCAGCTTTAGGATGATTTTAATTTATAACTTTCCAACTCTCATAGATATAGTTTCATGATGGAGGAGTGCATGATGGAGGGATTTTTGGATGACGTTGGGGAAACTCTTAAGGAGCCCTGTATATAGTGAGAACGTTAATGAGATATATTGCAATTGTGTCTTTGGATTCTCACAAAGGAGGATTAAGAGATACATATCAGGTGGCAACCCATTACTTTTAGTAATTATGAATTTTATTTTTAGTGTCATGAATCCTTGAGACTTAATAGCCAACTTAGATAAAATATTTTAGTCATTATCGACTGCCATAAACGTATCCATTTCTAATCCTAGTTCAGTTTCTTAATCACAGAAAGGACGATTGTGTTGCAGCTCTGTATCCAGACTGAGAAAACTTTGCTTTGTAAGTTTGTTTTCTGGGACGAAGTTAGTATGAAGTTCTGGAAAGTTTGATTGTTTTCAATACCGGTTATCGAACTTTGGCAGTTCCACACTGAGCTACACTGATCCACATACTCAGATCATCTTTTATTTTTGGAACAGAGCCTTGTTAAGCCACTAAATTTCTCAGGCTGTGCGTCAACTGTCAATCCACCTGCCTCAAACCCCAGAGTACTGAATTGACACATGTGTGTTCTCAATTCAGTCTTAATATAACATTGAATATTAATGGTTTTGAAATCTATCAAATCAGCACATTGACACCAATGAAAATCAATGCAAGTAGCATTCTAGTTAAGATACAAGAAGCGAATTCAGAAATCTGAAGTCAGGAACAAAAATTTCTTGTCAATTAGGCATTTTAAGCACCATCCTATCGGAGATCTTGAGTCTACATTGTAGCAGACAAGATAACAAGTTCTAAAGTAGTAAACTTGAAAATGTTCAGCAAGTCAAGCTGAAAGTTATAGGTTTATCAGCTACAGAAGGATTCTTAGGGGACTGTCCCTGGACAGGGTCCCAGGTAGCTCCCCAGAATAAAGCTGAACAATTCCACTTATCCACCAATGGAATTAGTCCCCTGATATCCATTACAGGGAACAAATTTTCAAAATGTGACAGCGAGAAACACAAGAGTCTGTGCAGCAGAAGTCAGAGAGAGAGTACACTGAGAGAGTGCAGGACAAGCCCTCAAGAGAAGGGCATTTTGGTTTGAAACTGGAGTTATTTATTAAGTCATGGGTGGTGTCAGTAAGATGGGTGATCCAGGTTGTGTATTTCTGACTGTTGGTTTACCTATCTTGCTTGTTAGGTTAGAATGAAAAACAATTACCTTTATTGGAGGCTGAGATATTCTGTCCACTTAATAATGTGTGTTTTTGAGAATGAACGTCTGTGAGAGGAAGCATGATCCACGGCAGAAGAGAATGAACCCAGGCACTTTGTCTGTAACACCCTTGGGAATAGTTTTAGGGTCAGTTCCCTAGAAGGAAAAGGACTTGAGCAAGTTTTCTGTCCTGAAGCTGCAGTTTAAGGCAGATTTTCTGAATTTTAAAATAATGATTTTTCTTATCTCCTTGTTAATCTGTACTTTTTCTATCCTACCTTGAGACCACATCTTCTTCATGAAAGATTGTATATATATATATATATATATATATATATATATATATATTCAACAAAAACTCTGTAGCATACGTTGTGTGGTAGAAAAATAGGGATTATTATTAAGATACCAATAGATCAATTCCACAAAGAAGTCCTGGCCCTTAACACTCCATGAATCAAGGATATTTGGTAAGAGCCATTCCAACAATACTCCAGAAATGTCATGCTTATGATCTTTAACGGTAGTGGTTGCTTTGTCACATGGACTTATTTTTGCACATTCTTAAAAGCCACAAAATATTGTGTACCTATCCCTATGAACATTATTTCACATATACAAAATCAGCTTGAATATTTATAAATAGCTTCATGGATTAGAATGAGCTCTAGGTTTTTTTTTTTCTTGCTCTTTGGTTGGCTGGTTTGATTTATAGTCTTGTAGAGCTCTCAATTAGGTAAATTCTCAAAATAATATTAACCTATGTTAACAAACAGTTGAACTTCCACTCATATTTAATTAACCCTAAAATTTCTTTACTTTTCTTGGTGTGTAGTTGATTGTTTCAAGAGGGAAATAATTTTATTTTCTATATATAATTCCAGTTTGGGGAAAACAAATTTGATCATAATAAGCAATATTATGTGAATTTCAGTGTATGATTTGGAACCCTGTGTCTCAGTTCTGGCCACAGTAATAGAACAATATAAGTACACAATAGCTGTCTGACTTCCTGTGAGAGTTATAGTGCTATAGAAATGTAATAGTTGAGGAACACATATGTGGTTATCATTTAAACACATAGTTCAAGATACATCTAAGTAAGCTAGCACGTGCATAAACCAACCAGATAGGTTTAATATAGTTAGGTGATCTAATTTCCATAAAATCAGTTATAGCAAAACTCTGAACAAAATCAACTTAAATCAATGAATATAAGAATTATCTGAGCTTCCCGTTGTGTTGTTCTTCTGTTATATTTTGCAGTTGAAGGCAGAGCTGTTGCCAGAATTTCTAGCTTTACATGATCAAGAATCCTTACAGGGGATCTATCCAATGAAGAAGGCAAAGTCTCTGCTAGGAAGAAATAAAAAATCTAGGTAGACATTAAGCGTCCTCTGTACTCACAATTCAAAGTAATATGTGAATAGTGTGCATGATAGATATTTTAGTATGCAGATAATTTACAGTTTAAATTAGAATGTTGTTTCACATTTAATAAAACTGTAGTAAACATAAATGTTAAAAACCTTTCATTGTTTTTTGCATTATTACATCAAAGTCAATAAATACTACTGTCCATTTTTTTTTGCAAAAGCAGAATATTTGCATCTGTATTAAATTCAGGAAAATTGATGATATTTTGAAGATAAAAATTTACAATAAAATTTTAGGCAAAAGCATAGTGCATACTGAGGTTAAAAAACTTTAAATATGTATTTTGAAGCTACATATTTTAAAAGCTACATAATTTAATAACAGCAACTTTTTAAAATACAATAGGCATTAATATTAAACATGGTCATTGGTGATCAGTAGTGAGATACAAAAATGACAATAAATCTAAACTTCAAATGGAAGTCAGATTGATTTCATTTCATGCACAAAATTTTAGACCAAAACAAGATAGGAAAATTGCACAGAAAACACATCTAAGTAATATTTGAAGCCACAGAGACAAAAGTAAAATAAATTAAAATAAAATAAAATACAAAACTATAAAAGGATAGAAGGACAAACCTATATTGTTTGCCAGTAAAGTATTGTATATAGTATATAATTTGATAAGGAGAGATTCCTTAGGGTCTTGGGCCAATTAACTAATGAAGAGTAATATACCAGTGTGCACCTAGAATACAAATCATTAGTTTCTAACATTTCCAAATCTGTGTTTTTCACAGATTTGTCTCAACATGGAATTCACCCATCTGATACTGTAATTTGTCTACCTTCCCCTTACATTTTCAATATATTAATCAATAAATAATAGCTATATTAAACATGTTTGTGATTCTCAACATACGTTGACTATTTGTCTAGTCTTTATTATTGTTTTTAGCAGCTATTGGTATATTTTCTTATTAATTTATGCCCCAATTATTACTACTCTTCATATCAGGCTTCTGTTTGTAGGAAAATAGTCTCTGAGACAAATATATTTTATATTCAGAAATGATCATGCATGTCTTTCCTTCTACGAAGTCTTAAATTCAATCTTTGCTTTTTGGACTTGGATTTTACATTAACTATTCTTATGGCTGTTATCAATACAACACAGGGCTCAAATTGCTTGTTATTTTGTGGGTAGCTTGGCTAGAAGTTATTTTTCGTGTGCCTTCCCATTGTTCCATGGTCTGGAGAAGATTTCCCTGTTACAACTACCTAAGTTTTATTTCACTGTTACTTTTATTGAAAGTCTGTGAATTTGCCAGGGGAAAGTTGGAATGGGTGGGGATTTTTGTATCTTTGTGTAACCCTAGTCTTAAGTATGCCCTATGTTTTTAGTACCTGGTAAATTATTTTTAAAAATTTCATTTGACCCTATATTTCTAAGCCTAGTGTGCATTCCTTTCTATTCCAAATGTACAAAGGTTTTGATTTTTCCCATGTTTTCTAGTTACAATGAATTTCTGCCAGTTTCATAAGGGGATAAGTTCCCTTTACATTTTATTGACTAAGATTAAGAGAGAAGAGATAGGCCTATGTTAGTTGTTAGAGTGATTCTTATTCCTCTTTTCTATCAAATACCATTTCAGACAGTTTTTTGGGAGGCTAGCAAAATGAACCAAAGAAGAATCTATCAAGAGAGATGCAGAGGCAAGGGAAAGTTTAATAGGTGCAGAGTATAGCAACAGATGAGATGCAAGGAGGTTTGAACTCCCAATAGAAAGTGGTATCTGTCTCTGAAAGGGAAAGCATAGGCCAGAAGATTTGGTAGTGGCTCTCCTTGTTGTAAACATGGTCAGCCTCCTGCTGTCCAAGTGGGATCATGAAGTCACAATACGAAATTCTGGAGGCATGCTCCTTGTGTGAGATCTTGGTAGCACCAAGTCATGGTTTGTTTTAACATAAAGATTTAACATTTTTTATCCAAGATGATGGTACATACTTGCTACCATGTATAACAACATGGAATAAGCTTTTTCTGAATTTTCCTCTACATTTAGTTCCATAGCTCAGTGGAATTCATAGAAGAAAAGCCTCCTGTAGTGTACAAATGTCTATTGTGATCCACTAACATCCTTCTGTTTCATTATCAGATTTAACTTTGCAAAATCTTTGTTCTTTGTGATTGCTTTCTAACATTAGAATCTCCCTTTATGCAGCATCTAATAGCTTTATATCTTGTATGTAAATGGCCAATAACTTTTCTATCACTGGATACCAGTTTGAGGTCAGTTGTTTGCCTGTGACCACAGTTCTAAGATGGAGCTGAAAAAATACTAATCTTCAGTTTTTTCTGCATTTTCTTCAAAAGTTGGAGATAGATGTACTTTCTAGCCCACTCTCCATATAGTTGAATGGAAACACTCTTGAATTAACACAGCATTTAACACAAAGACAGTTTATTTCTGATAAGCAATGATATCATATTATGCGTTTTTATTCTGATTATACCTACAATAGAAAAATACATAGTTGCAAATGTGATTCATATTTAATACATATATATTTAAAAGCTTATGTGTTCACTTTCACTATTCATATATAACCATAAAGAAAAAGAAATGGAAAATATTTTCATTGATAGCTTATTTGATACAAATGTTAAATCACAGCATAAGGTTAAACACTTGATGTATTACCATTTATATTTCTCATTTCCTTTTTCACAGTAATGGACAGTAAAACATTAGTAGTTTATTGAAGAAAATCACCAATTATTATGGTGAATAAGAATGATCAAAAGAAATATTATTTGATGATTTCCCCTTTATCCACAATTAAGTAACAGAAAAATATGCCCAGTTTTTGACAAATTCTCAATTTGCTCTAACATCAAATAAATGGACACCACAGTAAATAGATTGCCAAGCATTGAAGACCAAAAGTTTTCCATAGTTGAGCTGTGAGGCAGTCTTTTTACTTAGAGATGGAATTTAATAAATCACTTGGTGACTATTTGGCACTGTAATTAGAAAGTAAGTTTTCAGGAGTGGGGGTGCTGACACAAGGCTCGCTTGATTAAAGCTGTCTATTAGCAGAGGATATTCTTTGACACAAACTTCATCTCATCCTGCATGGTGCTTTCTACAGTATATTTCATGTATTTGGCATTTATGGCTCTTTAAAAAGGTACAAAACTTCAAGATTATAATAACTTTCTAATTTCTCCATACTTAGTGTGATGACCAGCTCTCAATTTGCACAGACTTTGTAACAGGCTTTAACTATGTCCTATGACCATTCTTCAAACAATTATTTCCCATATAAAACCACTTGTTATGTTATATATATATATATATATATATATATATATATATACACACGTACATTTTAATTTAATAAATTAAGGACATTGATAATGTGGTGTCAAAGTGCTTGATTTTATTTTTTGTATGTTCTAAACCCTTGCTTCTACTGAATGAATACCTCCATAAATCTATCATTCCAAAGAATATATCTAATGTAGCACAACCAAGTTAATTATTTCGCTATTTATTTATAATTATTCACTTATTAACCTGTTGAAAATTCATCCATTAAAGTATGAAGTAGAAAAATAATTAATATAGGTGATTGCCTTCTAACATTAGAAATACTTGAACAAAAGGCATTAAAAACCAAAGGAAAATGGAATAAGATTTAATAGTACACAGACAACACAGGAAGTTACATAAAAATGATCAGATATGAGGTGTACATTCTTCTTGTCTAAAAATTTGGCATAAATTATGCATGTGTTAAATCTCTATGTGCAAATGAATGGTCTTTACTTTCTAGTTTTGCTCTCTACACCCCTGTCCTTCAACTCTATGTGTCTTATTATATTTCATACTTTCTTGTTGCTCATTGAAATGCCTATTATTTTCATTTTCTTCTCTTTAATAATCATTAAGCTTTAGTTCCTGTATTTTGCTTAAAATTAATAATTATTTACAAATAAGTTTTGGATCTTCAAATCTCTCTTATTGTCACTCATTCTTATTAAAATAGTTTAATGATGTCAGATACATCTGAAATTCCACAAACAAGTTAAAATTTTAAAAGAAATAATAGATGCTATATCACTTAAAAATTGAAATGTGAGAGAATTGAAGTGAAATTACTATTCCTATATTGATGTTAGTAATTATACCATTGACACTTTTGGAGAGAGGAATACATTCTATAAATTTACCCAAATATATACAACTTTTTTAATAAACTCGATTTCTTGGAGTTTACCCAGAGGAGATTATACACATTAACATAATTTTCTACAAAATTATGGATAAACATTTTCAATTTCATTACTTTGGAAATTATACCATGAAAATGTACGATTAGCAAAGACTCATGAATAAAACTAATATTCATTCATTTTAAACTTAATTTTTAAAAAAACTAATTGTAATAAAGATGTTTAAAAACCATATTTTCATGACATCCTATTTCTGTTTTTCCTTCTAAACTTCTTATACTCCTTTCTACTCTATTAAGATGTCATTTATTGATTGAAAATATCTATATTTAAATTATAAATTTTAAGTTCTATTTTAGTTACAAGAGGATAGGAACACCTAAAGTAACAAAGTTTCAGAATTGTTAGCCAATTAACAAATTAGAGATATTTTTCCTACTTATATGAATTACAGGAGTGCCAATCAGTAATCTCCCATCCACTTCCATCTTTTAATTTTTTAAAAAGCATGCAAATATAAAATGCTGTGCAATTAATGAGGGAACATGTTATTGTCTGATGCATGTATAAATCAACTAATGTTTAAGTCAGTGTTTTAGTTTCTTTCCTATTACCAGGACAAAATATACAACACCTAAAACTAAAAGGAGAATAATACTTGACTTAGAGTTTCCACTAGTTTAAAACCAAAGTCACTTGGCTCCAAGGCAGAAACAGCATGTTGGGAAGGCCTGCTAGAGGAGAGATCTTCATCCCATGATAACCAGGAAGCAAAGAGAAAAGGAGAAGCTGGAACCAGAATCCATAATGTTAGGTCCTGTCCAGATGAGTCACTTACAGCCTTGCCCCACCTCAAGGAAGAATGAATCCACCAATGAGTATAAGGTGCCCATAATCAAATCATCTTCCAGACACACCAGACTTTTGGGGGACATTTTAGATCAACAAGATAACATTTGTCCACATTCACTAAAAGGTTCATGTTCATTTTATCTTCATATCTAATACTCAGAGTTGGAGGTGGTTAGATATGAACCCAAAGGGTTTAGGTTATTTTATCCCTGTGGTCTTGATGGTTCCAGGCCACATGGCCTCTCTCTTGGGCTATTGCAGAATTAATAGGAGATTCAGAAGTCAAAATATATTTTATTTATATATTTAAATATTATCTTAATTCTTACCTAGTGTATATGTACATACATGTGTTCTATTTATGTACAAATGAATTACATATATAAACACTTGATTTTTTTAGGTAATTGTGTGGATGAGTATACTATATATATATATATATATATTAGGCAGGAAATATTTCCTATGTTCCATAAAGAAATACAGATGCAGACTTCCAAATACAAATGAATACTTCACTTAAACATAATAACCGATATTATAAATGTATTCATACAATATTCAATACAATCATAATACTGTGTCATTATCCTTTAATATTCACTATATTAGGTAGTGCCCATTAGAGAAACAATTAGTATGATTTATATTAATATACAAGGATTTAAAAGGTAGGCTTACAGTGGCTGCCTGCAGAGTCAGGTGTGGAAGAGTACAAAAGGGCTATCTGTGTGCTAGCAATACAAGGGCAAAGATTTGACTTTCCAGTAAAAGGTCAAAGGCTTGGAGCTCATTGTAGAGTCCCACCCAAGTCCATACCGGGAGACAGAAGGGTCTGTGTTGTAAAGCTGAAGACTATGCTAGAAGATATATGTGCAAGGCAATGGTGAAGACCAGAGCTCTTCCAAAGAAACAGAAGATAAATTTCCTCCTTCATATCTCTTTTATTCCATTCACAATTACAAGCCTATTGGTTGGTGCCACTCAAGCTTATTGGGTGGGCCCAGTGTGTCTCTTGTATCTTGGGTAAATTCCTTCAGCCACACATACAACTATTCTAATTCAATTAGTTGGGCATCCTTTGGTCCAGTTGACACAATACTTAACTATCACAATGACTGAGCAGATCATAACAAGACAAAACCTCTCATTCTTGCAAAAATCCAAATTTGAATATTTTTGAAAATTTAAGATAGAAGTTTCAAGTGAAAAAAATTAAAATAAAAATGTTAATGAGCAAAATACAACTTGCTAAATTTATAGAGAAAAACCATGCAGATATATGTACAAATAATTATATGTAATAAAGTAGCACAAGAATATACTATAAAACAAGAAAACAGTGGTAGGAAGTAGGAGCATATCTAAAATTTCCTAACATGTTCATTTGAGTGGTGTTCAGGAACAGCCAAGAAACTTGATGTGTTTCACAAGTATCTAATAGCACAGTACACAGTACTACTCCAAAGTATTCCTGGTGACTCTGTGAATATTTATTCTCTAATCTGGTTAGATCATATACTGTAGGATGGTCAGCAAATAATAGAGACTTCTTGGCTGATTATACTTTAGATGACTGAATTCTAATGTTGAATTTAGATTACTGATTACACATTCTACTTGAGAACTTCAAGTTTTGATTTTGAGGTCTGAGCCATAAACAAATAATATTAGGTCTGCATTCTTCTGTAGGAGTCCTTAATAATCCTAACAAATACATAGTTTGCTAAACAAGGTAAGACATTCATAAAGTTAACCTTCTTCGGGTAAGGGCTAGAGAGTGGCAGAATTCAGAGTGTTGTCATGGTGAATGGTAATATGAGAAGAGAGCAATTGAATTTCACAACAGGTTAATTAACTTGCTGCAAAGTGTTATGTGTTCTCAATTCGTGTTACTATCTATAGTTCATAAGCAAGAAAAGGTGACTGAAAAGCCAGAGCTAGTTTAGCAGAAACATCATGTTTTGTTTTGATAGCTTTTGTCCTAAGAGAAAGCAGATAAGCCTTAATAACTGGATTAAATGCAAGACTGTAAAATCCATGGTCATTTGATGGTTCCCATGAAGTTAAAATATTATAACCAAGAGCTTTGTCTAGTTGTTATGTACAAATAGCTGGAATGATTTCTATAGTTTGGGATGTCTAAGGAAAGAGGATATTGGGAATTCTTCTTCAGGCCACTGAAAGCTTATTCACGTTTGTACGTCAGGAGTAAAAATAGATTATAGAAGACTTCATCAATGCATAAAAAGGTGTTGCAGTCTCAGAAAAATTTGATATTCCCTAACCACAATGTCTAACTAAACACAGAAACTTTACTTGTAATTCCTGAGAAATTTTGGTAAGAATTAGTCTATGAGGAGAGAGCATTTCTCTTTAGATAGGTCACCAAATATGCTACTGAACTTTTGAAACTTTACATATATTTTCCGGCAAAATTGGTAATAAGTAAATTGAAACATTTTACAGATGTATTAGTTTTCAAAAAAAAGCATGTGGTAACCTACACATTGCAGCAAAATGGAATCACAAGGGCAATTTAGATTTTTAGGTCTTAGAGCTGGGAAAAGTAGGAGAGTGATTCTCAGAACCTCTGAGTCAGACTGCTCAGGTGTGCCGATGTTCTCAGGTGAAAGCAGAAGGACATGGTTTAACTTGGGCTAGTGATGATGCATTGAAAAAGGGAGGGAAAGATCACTTTAGTAAAGGATTACCAACAGACATTGAGGACTATGTGGTAAATGGCTAGGACACCTCAGAGAAACGAGGGATAACAATTTAGCCAATGGTCTTGATGTCTCGGTAGGCCTTGATTCGTAAACTTGTTATTTTGTCAGCTAAAAAGTTCTTTTGTGTGTTACAGAAAGACCCTTGGATTCAGGTTCTCAGTTATAAATATGAGCTATTTCTTTACTTTTTCTTTCGAAGGATATTGAGGACATAGACTCTGATCCATTTAATTTGCCTACATCAGTAGAAATGTTTGCCAAAAAGGTATCTGAAACATTCTCAAGGTCCTCTTCTGGAATATATATTAAATGTAGTTAGAAGAGCAAAGGCATATCTAGAGCAGATCTAACTTTTCCATGAAGAGAAGAGTCCTTTTAATCCTCCAGAAAGCACCTGTAGCACACATTTTATTTTATAATTTCATTTGTGAAATAACTCCTAAAATTGAGCAATGGTTTCATAAATCAGGAAGACATATCTTTTTGTCAAGGGCACAGAAGTTATGGTTAAGGCATAGAAGAAAAATGTGTAAATTCTTTGAAGTATCACAGATACAGTATAGTTACTCCAAAATAGGATTGGGGGAAGGTGGTGGAGTTTGATGTAGCAAGAATAGTCCCCAGACATTCCAGAAATCCATTAAGATGGCTGTTAATAGTTTGCATGCTCGATGTGACCCAAGGCCTATGTCTTAAACTCCTCAGGCGCTGCTGGAACCTCCAAAGTATGACCTAGTAAGAGTTCTTTAGGTGAAGGGAGATGCTTAAAAGGGGTTGTGAGCCTTGAGGTGAGCTGCTTTGTAGATGACTAGCAGAATATGCTGCTTTGCCATAGGCCTAAAGTAATAAAGCCATAGAGATAAAACTGTGCACTAGAACTTCCAGAATTATGAACCAAAGTAAATCTTTCTCTTGATAAACTGATTATTTTGGGTATTTTAAATAGTTATGAGAGATTCATTAATACATTTTTATATATCTGTCATTGATATATTTATATTACATTTGCTGTTAATTTACATTGAGATTTTGTGTAGGATGGATTTTAAGGGCTTTACCTTCTTCAAATTAATTTTATTGACCTGAACTAATAGTTCTTTTTTCAATATCCTTTTTTTATGGGGAAGTGGAGTGTGAAAATCTTTTTAAAATTGCTCCTTTTTATAGTGTCTACAAATGAATTCATCAGGTGATATGCAGTTCCTTAGTTGGCTACTTAGATGCTTTATGAATACATGCAGGACCAAAAATTTACATCTGGTTATGTCACATTTTTGTTCTAAGCCCATTTCAAAATGTTCCACTAAGTATAGTTCTTCTCTCTCTCTCTCTCTCTCTCTCTCTCTCTCTCTCTCTCTCTCTCTTTCTCTCTCTCCTTTTCCTTCTCCATCTCTCCATCCCTCTTTCTTGAAAGGGCTACTAATGATATTGTCACATTATCGAACTTAAAAATACTGTCAGTGATTTTATTTTGTGTCTTGAAAATCTACTGTATATTTACATTCAATTGTTTGCATATTTAAATAGTGGTCTATTAATTTTTTATCAGTAATGTTTAAAAATTTTCAAAAATTTTGACTGAGTATTTTTTGGAAATTTTAGACCCACAAAATAATTGCACAAAGGATTCTGTAAGTTTTCTTTCAGGTTAATCTAATCAATTTTTAAAGTAAAACAAATTCTCAAACTTTGTATATTCCCAACCAATATGTATACATTTTGGTATAGTTCATGTAATTATGGCTTCCAGGAAAACAAATTAATTCTGAATTTGTCTACAAATATTTGTTTGCGTTGTTTTACTTGACCTCAAGAAAAATTCTAGCACACCTATTATCTCAGCACTCGGAAGTTTTCGGCAGAAAGGTCACTGTGAATTCCAGGCTATCCTAGGACACATAGGGAATTCAAGGCCAGTCTGAAGTACAGAGCAAGATCTAGCTTCAATTTTTTTTTTTTATTTATAACTCAATTCAACTCAGTTCCAACACTTAACATAGATAATTTCTTATATTTGGCTCATACAAAGGATGCATTTTTAGCGACATTAACATTTTGAAATTTTAGGAAAGTTTATAGGGAAAAGTAGGATATTGAAAAGGGATGCAGGAGTTTATGGGCTGCACAAAGAGAATCAGAAGGCTGGGAGTGACGAGAACTCTAGGAATACAAGGGAACTGGAACTCAACAAGAGAGGGCTCACTACGGAAATGAGCATAGTTTACCAAATTTCCTACGACCTGTGATAAAAGAATGTTTTAGTTGAACAAGTTTTAACTTCAAATTCAATTTGGGCATTTTGCATATCAATAAAAATGTTTTCCATAGAAAGTGATAAATAACATTCTCTTAATTTCTAAGAGGTGTTTCAAATGAATGATTTTGTTCAAATCTATTCCTCCTCAGGGTGGCAGCTAAGGTCCAAATCATCTTTGGTGAAAATCCATTCAGGAAGATCAAAATAATTAGAATTTTAATGAAAATACTTACAGGAAACACTGGCTTCTCTTGGAAAATAGCAGTAATACTTGGAAACGCCTCAGGAAAGCTGTCAGTAATCACTAGAAAGGTCATGCTTCTCTAACTTTTGTCTTGAACTTGCAGCCTGGTGGCTAACACCTAGAAACACAGATGCAGAATTCTGTAGTCCGTGGCAGGTATATAACTTGAGAGAATCTTTTTGGAATTAAAAAGCAACATCCCTGGGGAAAGAAAATTAAGATGAAAGAACTTCATCTGGATTTTTGCTGACCTGTAGCAGATGCTGATTCAGTAAGAATTATAGACTCAGCAATCTTTCAGGCTAGTTTGAACAACAGGTTTATTGTGTTCTACACTTTTACTACATGCTACATTTCTCCTTCTTATGACATGTAACACTTTTAGACAGTAAATGACAGTGACACAAAAAATAGCAAAAAGACCTGAAAAGAAATGTCTGAGTCCACTAAAAAAATGTCAAATAAATTATAAGAAAATCTATGGACCCAACTCTGATTAAACAGTCATGGAAATAAACACAGAGATTAAAATTCTGACCCAGCACTGACACAGCGTCATTGAGGACTGTGACCTGTGAATGGCAAGAGACAAGTGCTGCGGGGTCGTGTCCACAGCAGCAGGCGTGCAAAACTGATCTCAGGGGCATCTGAACAATAACTGTGAGAATAAATAAAACCTGCTCAAATGAGAACAAAACAAGTCTAGTTAATTAGAGTTTGGTAGAGCAAGACAGTCATCCACCATCAAGATACTTAAAAAAGACAGAATAAAGGGACAGGGTTACAGCAGGGGAAAGGAAAAGCCTCATATGCACTATGACGGAAAGCTGGTGACACAGAGAAGCAAAAGTCACATCCTCCAGAGCTGGGATTCTGTGTGATTGAGCAGGGGCACATGTTTTGCATTCTCCATTTGGTGCCAAGTTAGAAATGAAGGAAAAACTTACAGAAGCTTTTGGTTATCAGTTTAGTCCTGGTCTTATTGGTCTAACTAGGCAGGTGATATTGCTTGAGTACCTGATCTGATTGCTAAGGACTGTAATTTGACTTCCTTGGTTGGTTATTGGATGGACTTATTAAACTAGTTCTTGCAGATTGTGAATGAAGATTCTATTCCTACATATGGCCACCCACTGTCCACTTGGATACTAAGTTTCTCATTTTACTGATCCCTGTGAGAAGGATTTTATGGGTAGCATCTTATGCAATGAAAATCGTGTGACATAGACACTGTTTTTGTCTTTACTTTCACATAGTAAAACTGAACCCTAGAAAAGCTAAAAAGCAAGAAAAACTTACTTGGCTAAGAAGCCATGGTGATGTGATTTGTGCATTCTGTGTTGCTTAATCTGCACAGCAGTGCCACCAATAGGAACTGGAATTAGGCATAATGTGCTGTTTGTAGAAAAAGCCAAGCTCTCATGTGACTTTAAGAATTTGAAACATGTCTAAGATAACTAACAAATTTAAATTTTAATTATATTTACTTTTAACTCATTTACATATAAATTCAGTAGTGATATGAAGCTTCATGCTTCTCAACTCTGTAAAACTCTCTGAAAATCAGCTTTGAGAAAACAAAACATATTTTTAAAATCTAAATCATTGGAAAGAAAAGAATATAACATTAGAAAGTAAAAAAACTAATTGCTTTGTATTAAATAAATGTATTTATCTGTATATTATATATTCTCTTTTTGTATGTGTTTATTTTGTATCTAATGTATTAGTACATAGATATGCATATAATAGTCACATAATTTGTAATATAGATGTAGTAAACTTACAATACAACAGAATAGTTTTATATACCAGTAGTAGCAGCTACAATAGTAAAAAGGAGGAAATCTGAGTCACTGCAGCAACTAGAGATTAACAATTTTTATCCTTGAGAGATCAAAGAATAAAAACAAACAAAACAAATGAAATAAACAAAAACTCTCTCTGAATCCCCATTTTTATCCTATATTACCTCTGTGGAATAATATCCATAGAAACAACTGTCATTGGATTTATATTACATTTTGGATGACCTTGTTTATATACCATGCTAGTTGAGTTTACTTGATATATTCAGCTCCTAAAAAATCAAGTAAAATTGTTTCATTTTATGTGTATGGTTTTTCATTAAAATTAGATACTAATTTCCTCTTTGATACCACATGACTTTTATAACACAGCACACAAAACATGGTGAAATTTAGATATTCTTTCTCAGTGTATAGAACTTTATAGGAAACCAGTAATATAACACATACAATGAAAAGGTAACACTTCAATTATAAGCATGCTAAAGTTATCATGTCTGAAGACACACTAAAAGTATAGTGCATACTTTTATTCAACCTTAAAATAGTTAATGAATTCTATATCCTGTTATGGACAAAAGCTGAACAGCCACCCCCTTCTCTTTCAAGTACTTTGCATAAAGATGGGTATTTTCCAATTAAAATTACACTCAAAATTGTACCTCTCCTGGGACTGCACTGCTTAACCCTGTATAATGGCAAATCAAAGTTCTGAATCCTATGTGATTGTGCAATCAACTTTGATCATTATTAATGAAGTTGTTTCCAAAAATCGTATCTTTTATTTTTAGGGCCTGTTTTACATTCTTTCCTCTGTATTAAACAGTGGTGAATTTTACCCCTCAGATATTATGAGATTCTGAAATAATATTTCAAGATAGAAAATCATTTTTTTCTGTTTTTACTTTGTT
Source organism: Hydrochoerus hydrochaeris (assembly GCA_004027455.1). NCBI lineage: Eukaryota > Metazoa > Chordata > Mammalia > Rodentia > Hydrochaeridae > Hydrochoerus > Hydrochoerus hydrochaeris. The sequence goes on from PVLA01008181.1 coordinate 52,744, forward strand.
GTAGCTCACACTGAATATCTTCTGTTTCTCTCCGTTCAGGTTTGTCATACTTTCTGTCCACTAACTGTCTATGAGATTTGAGAGAGTAGAAACCTAAATAATATTTTTGTACATACAATATGTTCATTACACGGAAGGAAAGTGACAGTTTTATGCAAGAAATATTATGGAAATGCAGACATGAAACATATAAGCAGCATTTGAAGTTGATAGAAAACATCCTCAAGGGAATATTATCATAAATAAATCTAGCAATGACAAGAAATTTAAAATAATAACTTGAAAAACAATAACCCAATATCATTTATACTCTACATTCAAGTTCATTCTCAGTGACTGAGACTGTAGAAATTATGGAATGCTATATGAAGAGTATTTTTTAATATTTTTACCATCAATGATAATACTCTTGAGAGCTTTGAAGCATTGCCAGGTACTATTTTCTTAATGTAGATTTGATGATGGACAATGAATTATGATTTATGTTTTTAACAGTTTAAAAACAAAATATAGCAAAGTAAATTAAATATAAACCAACATGTCATGAATTAATTATGAATAATCCCATTTCAGCATTTTCAAATGTACTTTCCTTGTCAATTTATAAATAATAAATGCAAAGGTGTAAGATGCAAATGTGACTGCTTGTTGTATTTTCCTGCGTGGAGACTCTGGCTCTCAAATTAGGACAGATTTGCACTTTAAAAATATTAACCTAATAAAATAAGATTGAATTAAATTGTCAATAGGCTAACAAATTTAGGGTTCATTAAATAATTAACAATTTTGTACAATAAATATTTACTAAGCACCTTTCGCTTGAAACGCGCTATGTTTCATATATCTGTCAAAATTTTTCGAAAAGGGAAAGCTATCTATCTTCTCTGAATTTATATTCTTGATGTGGGAAAGAAAGTAAATAACTGCATGAATGTGCAGTATGATAGTCTATTAATGTATAAATATATGTATATTTTAAAATGTTCAGCATTTGATTTGGAAAATTTATGTGTTATTTTTAAAATTAAAATGTTTGATTGCTATAGTTTTGTTCATCAAAATTTTTGAAGTATATTCAGTTTTAATACTGAATTGTAATTATTTTCAGACTTAGATTTTGCAATCTGGTAATAACTAATAGAAGCTGGTATGATATTCTGATTTATAGGTCTAGAAATTGGAAATTATCCACTTACACTAGGAGATGATAAGCCTGAGTGTTCAATTTATATAATGTGTCTGTAAAAGAAGAATAAGTTGCAGATAGCTTATCTGATAAATTTAAAATAAGATTTTGACTATTCTTCAGATCTATTTTTGTGCCAGGTCTACAGAGAGTTCTACATCACTATGCAGCTCTTTCTTTAAGGATCTGAAATTTAAACACAGGCAATATGGATGAAACCATATGGAAAACTTTGTAGTCTTTCATTTTTCCCTTCATTTAGTTACTAAATAGACTACAGTCTCGCAGCTTCATTGGTAATAAGAAGTTTGTAATTTTATTAAACTATTGTAATTTGGATCACCATCTTGGAGTTTTAAATTTTGAAGATATACTTTGTCTTGCAAAATAAAAGCTAATAAAATGTGAAAAACACCTAAATAGCTAATTATTCACTTTGACATCTGTAACTGTTCTTTTGGTTTTGTTATAATCATATATATATAATTTTAATACCGATATTACCTTAAGTTTTAGACTGCATATTTTTGCTTTGTCTTTAATAATTTTAGTGATCAGACACAAGTTGTCATCTGGAAATTTGTGAGGTAAACATAAAATTCTTAATAAAAACAACAAAAAATCACTGCAGTGAAGAATGATTCTGCTTTTTGCAAATCCTTCTTAGATTGTGGTGGAAAGAACTTTAGAGTTATTTTACAATCTTAAAGTTACAGCACATGTGGAGCTTTTCTTTACCTTTAAGAGTTTTAACTTGTTATTCCCTAAGAGCTCACACAAGAACTTCATCATTCAGCTTTGTTAGTGTGTCTGATAACATGCCGCGAAAGGATCCTTACAGCTAGCACCTGGAAACTAAATGGAGGGGAGGAACTGAAGAAAAAAAAAAACTACTGCAGTTTTCTGTTTTTAAACATATTCAAAGGAGAGTGACAATGAGGGTTATTTCTTACTTTCATGTTAAAAAATTAATTGCTTCAGCATTTCCTGCTGAGGGGGAGAGGGACAGGACAATGTCAGATTAGTTCACATTTTTCTACTAACACAAATACTTTAATTGCACATATATGAAGTTAAATCAGGCCACTTTGACGTTAAGTTCTTTTATTCTTCATTCTACACATTACTGGAAATTCTTCTAAAGTATTATTTCTTTATTCAATTAATTCTTCACATCATTATGGAAATTCTTCTAAAGTATTGTTTCTTTATTCAATTAATTCTTCGCATCATTATGGATTCATAGATATTGTTTTGTACCTAAATTTTACACTATTTTTTGCTCAAAATATAAAAATTGAATTATACTTCGAGTTCTCCAAATTGACTTCTAAATCATAACTATTGGATTATTTGGGGAGTTCTACTAAATGAGCTGCCTCCATTATAGTGTTTTCAAAACCATTTTTATTGAGTAATTTTTCATGTTTTGGCATTGTGAGATACTACAGACTCTTCTTGTGAGTTCACTAATAGCCTGTCTTGTGGCTTTGGTATAGAGTTACTTCTCAAATGAAACTTGGCTCTTTATTGGGAGATTGGTTACAGGAAATAATCTATGAGCAATATGTGTTTTCATTGCTATTGAGAACTATTTGATTTTAGGCTTTTTCAGTCAGTAGTGCAAAGATATTTGGTATGCATACTAATCTAGGCATACGTTTATATTAAGCTAAACAAAATTATATACTTGTATCTTAAATCCCAATGCAATAATCAATCAAAAATTTCCCCACTGTTTACAATAATTTTGCACTCTGTCAGAAACATGACTCCCATCATCTTTGCATTTACTTGTATAATATATGTGTCTGAGCATGTAAAATTATTTCAGAATTATAACTAAACCACCAATGAGAAACAATTTGAGATACAAGAGTATAGAGATTTTGGAGTATCTTATCTTTTATCTGACTAGTCCTATTTACTTTCAAAAGTACTCACATAAACCCTTTATTCACACATCCATTTCAGTGAATTTGCTTAAGAGATTCATAATATATGAATATTTTTGTCACATTATATATTTCAGCCTGAAATATATACACACCTCATTATAATATTTATTTTATTTATTTGCATATTTATCTTCTGCCATATTAGGAATTCAATGAATAGTCTTCATATGGAGCTACACTTCCAGCTTATTTATTTATTCGTTGTAGGGCAGGGGGTAGGGCCTTGCTATGTTGCTTTTATCCAGGTTGCAGTAAAACTTGCAGTCCTGTGGTTACAACCTTCCAGACTGTTGGGTCTGTAGTCATGCATCATGCACTGAATTAATTTTAACCTTTAATCCATTTAGAATTAATCTTTATGTTACAGAGTTGTATTGGTTTTGATAAATCTTTAATGTCTTTTAAAAATCATTATAATAAGACTTAAAGAACTTTCCAAAAAACTAAATTTGTGTGTTTTATCTACTCTATATTATTGGTTTATCTTCTCAGCTTTCCTATCCATTTGCTAAACTCAATGCTTTTGGTTGAAACAAATCCAGTGATATTTTTATCCTGCATCTGGGAAATCTGGAAGAGACAATATAAGGTGAATTAAAATGGCCAAAATAGCATCAGAGATACTAACAATTTTGGTTCTTCAGTCAAAGAAAGAGCAGTAAGAAGTAAAGGAAAAAATAAAACTAAAAATAACAGAGATGACACTGGGAATTTCTTCACAGGACATATGGAATTGCAGAGAAAAAAACTTAGAAATACAAACACAAAGGAGACAGTCACATTCTTACCCCTTAGATGTGCCTTTAAATAAGATATTTATTTTATTTATTAGGATATTAAGAAATAATGAACAATATCTAATATTTAAAAATCTCCAAGAGATGGTAAAACAGAACATTTCAAATTTCAGGATATAGTTATTCAATAAGAAACAAGCAAAAATTTGAAAATCATTTTCACAAAGTTGCAAATAGTGTGAGGTAAAGATCTTGTAATAGAAGACGTGAATGTTGTCAAGAATACTTGCAGCATTGTTGGATAAATGGCAAATATTGGAGATATTTAACAAAAAAGATTGGAGATATTTAAAAAATATTGGAGATATTTTTTAAAAAAAGATGTACAGTCATATGTGAAAGCAACCTTGTAGACGGTTACACATTCTGAACTTCATGGGAAGTAATAAGGATCATGAGGTTTACTACAGAATTCCTAGAACATAGCCACTGAGATTTACTTATGTTTAACAGTGGGTAATTGAAAAATAATCTTATGGTTATTGCTCATATTGAGGGAGAAACTGAATGAGCAGGAATTTTAAAAAAATACTGTTTTTATAAACAATAATTCAGTGAGCTGTAATATTCACTGGGTCTAACATATAAATAAAAAGAATATAAGAAAATGATGTTACAGAAAAAATTAGCCAATACATAGGTAAACAATAGCAAAAAGGCAACCCTTATGCTATGGAAAGAGTATACGAATTACATGTGGTGAAGGACAAGGAAATCAAACTAAGAAATGAGTTGAACATATATAAAATCCATTTTCTCCTCTTTTCAAGTCATGAGAAGAACAGAGAATTTAAAAAGCATCAGAAAAATATTTAAAAGAAATATGAATTGAATAGGAAATTATGAGGTTTGAGATACAGGAGTAAGAAATATTTATGGACCTTTATTTTAAGTCTAAAGATTCTGTGTTGAAGAGACATTATTATTTTCTTTGTATAGATGCTTTTCGTTTCATTTCTAAATGATTATTCTTTTATTTTCAATTTCTTTTTGAAGGTATTAAATGATAACTTTGAAATCCTCCTTGCCTAAAACTTGTAGCAGTCATTCTACAATCTTTAAAACAACCTGGGCTAAATGGGGCACAACCTGGGGTCTCACCAACATAACCAACTTTAAACTTTTGAAAAGCATCTGAGAGACAATTAGGAGTAGACCAGCTCTCTAGATAAGAGCATGTTAGCAGTAGGGTGGGAAAATTAATGACACACTTTAATGTTAACTCAAGTTATAAAGTGAAATATCACATTGGATATTATCTGTGACAATTAGGATTGGCTAAAAAATCACAACAAAGGAAAAACAGAAAAAAAAAGAAACACCATAAAGTATGCAGACGCAGTTCCAAGCTATTCTCAAATTATTAGGAAAATTTTTCATCCCTATTCTGGGCAAGATTTCTTTACTTCTTGTGGAGTATTGCAATAAATGTATAAATCAATTATCTATCTTGTACATTGCACCCAAATAATACCTCCTTTCTTTCCATTTTCTCTTAATTCCTTTCCTTTCCTTTTCTTTCATTTCCATTCTTTTCCTGTCTGTTCCTGTTGTGCCGTGTCATGTCCTGCCTGCCCTGTCTTTTGGCTTCTTGTCATTAAATCATTCAAACACAAAAAATATTCTATTTACTGAAAAATGTGTTGTGCCATGAATGATTTATGTAAACAATTCCACAACTTACTTTATAACAAAAACTAGGAAAATTAATTATACTCACCCATTGTTGACAAATTAAAGCTTTTCAGAGTCATTGCACATGAAATGGGAAAAAAAAAAAACGTGAATTTGTCTAGAAGAAGGATGAACCTTGTCTCATACTATCTCAATAGACAGACTGTTCTGTCAGTGCAATAGAAGAGCCTTCATCTCCACAGGCATAGTGAAGGTATACTTGGCTCAGTTTAAAAAGAAAAAATATTTGAAATTTAGAGATTGTTCCAACTCATCAAATAAAAGTCTTTATACAAACATTTGAGGCAAATAAAATTACCATGGAGAACTAGTACCAATTAATTTGAGGGCTGAATAATGTTTTATTCCAAACTAGAACCTGAAAAACATAAGCAAGATTAAGAAGATATGTTTAGTAATAGCACCAAGTACTAATCACACTAGAAGATGGCATGATTAATTCTCTGGAGGCTCAGAACTGATTCTTATACAACACAAGCATATCCTCACATTGCTCTTTGTTCAAAAAAAGTCAATATATACTTTATATAGTTTATAATAACTATGAAGCATAGCCAATATATACTTTATATAGTTTATAATAGTTATATGTTGACTTTTTTCAAATAAAGAGAAATACATATTATATTATATAGTTTATAATAACTATATAAAGTACTATATAATACGATATAATAACTATATAAAGTATTGACTATAAAGTTGATAGGATTCATCAACTTCAAAATTTCTGGTAGCACAGGTTCCTAGTGTGTAGTAATGAATAAAACTACAAGAGTAGTATGGGATTGGCTATTTTTAAAAAGAATGCTTTTCAGGTTTTACCATGTAAATACTATTTGTCAGCTTTAGTCCATAACAGATTTCTCTTTCTATGTATTTAAATATGATTTTCTATCATGTGGCTTGAAAACATTTCCCACCAATTTCAAGATGTACTGTTCTTGTGATACTGAGCTTGTGCCAGTATTTTTTTAACTCAGGTCTGGATCTTGTTGAAAGAGAAAGGCGCCTGGCCTTTTTGTTGGAGTCAAACTCAACTTACTACTCATCAAACCTTCTTTCCTTTTTTCGGGGATAAAAATTCTGGAATGGCTGCAGGGAGTTCAGTTTGAATTCTTCTTTGGCTTTTTTTTTTTTTTTTTTTTTTTTTTTTTTTTTTTTTTTTGCTGCCTCTGGGTTCTTTGGCTTTTAACGCAAAGATTTCATATCATTCCCTCTAATCTTTTCATTACTGCATTTTTAGATTGATTTTTATTTCTGTGGGTCTGATTGCGAGGCATCTGGTCTTATTTTATGGTTAGCCTAGATTAACTTTCTCACTCTGAATTTTCTCTTAACCAGTTCACAAGATGGGTAAGCAAATACCAAAAGTGATGTGAGTAGTAAAGTGAATATTTTCAATCTGCCTTTGCACATCCTTAATATCCAAGTGTTTTCCAGAACTTTCATTTATTTCTAAACAGGTTCCTCAATTTTACAAACACATAATTTGCACGTGTCGCATACTGGTATTTAACAATTAGAGTATGAAGCTATTTGTGAAATCACAGGCAATGCTAACATTCATTAGCTGTTTTTGACAACATGAGTAATTTACTTTTAGACTGAACTACAAAAATATTAGATGATTAATTTTAAAAAGGACAGGATAGTTATACTTGCAAGATTTAACCACTATATTCTTCCATTTCCCTTTCTGTGGAGGGTAGTTAGAACGAATAGTTGTCCTTTTATTAAAGATCATCATATCATATGCACACATCTGGCTTCAAATCTTCCAGTGGATGGTAATCTTCCAAGTCTGGTAGGTATAAGGAAGAACTATGAAGGTATTTTAATTAATAGACAGATTGCGACAATTTACAATGCTATATTCTATCCTCTTATCATAACATAGTGTAAAAATTCCACCTTCTGTTTATCATACAAGAATCTAGAGTTAATAAAATCTGCAGCTCATAAAACTATTCCAGAATATCAATATATATCCCAGGCACGATTATTTTCTTGGTTTTAGTTTTTATTTTGTTTTGTTTACACAGAACTTCTTTGACTTTCTGTCAGTGTGTAGCCAGTGCAAGAGGAGATTGTGAAATGAGTAAGTTCTGGAAAGTTTACTTTATAAGATAAACTAATTTCAATTTAGATCAAATGGTGAATTGTTATTTTTATCCATCCATGGAAATATGTGTCTATACTGACATATATAATGTCCATATATACAATAAACAATATCAGTGCAATTAATTACGGTAAGTCCTTCACTGATGCGAGATTTTGCAAATATGAAGAAACTAGCCATTGCGAACATCTGTAGGTGTGGACGAATCGCGGGAGCAGCTCTCCTGCCTGCCGGACGCTGTCACAGTCCTGTTGCCCACTGCTTACTGCACAGTTCTGGAGCACGCAGCAGCACAGTGCTCAGAGCCTGGGATGTCTAGAAGCAAGAGGAAGCTCAGCGGTGATGTGGAGAGGACTGACAGGACCTGCAAGGGAACACACATCAAATGGTTGTGTCAGAGGTGGGAAAGGTACACTTTGTCACACTTAGGAATGAATCTGACTTTCAGTTGTTCTCCCGGAAGGAATCTAGGTTGTAAATTAAGGACTTGGTATATTATACTTAGCATAATTAGCACTAGCCACGGAGCTGACATAACAGGGTTGTCTGTCTTAATTCTCAAAAAAATACAATTATGACTCATTTGTTCAATGGTGATGACTAAAATATTTTATTAACTTTGTTACATTATCAAAAAATGTTGGCAAAATCTTGTGTGTGATTATAATCACTTATGTAAAAGGAGAATGTCATGGAGTCAGATAATTGTGACTATACCTTGTCCCTTTTGGAAGGACTACATTATCAGGGAGTTTAATCTTTAAAATATCTCAGGGTCACAATTATTGGCATCTTGTTACTCTGTTCCCTCTTTTTCTCTCCTTTTCTCAGTTTTCTTTCTGCTGTTTTTTTTCTAAATTTATCTCTGAAGAGACGCTTTCCTTAATGAAAATTTCACAACTAGAGTGGTTTATGCACTAGACTTAGTTGTACTACTTTGTTTACTTTATTTGAAAATTAGCAGGAAAGAACTTAGCTTGATGAAGTAGGTTCAGAGTATGGTTGCTCTTTCATGTGTATATTTACTCCTATAAAATGGTGAAGAGGTCAATTTTTGTTTTAATCCCTTCTTAAGCTTTGACTATGTCTAGTCTCTCTTCTATAAAATGGTATATTATTTGTATTTCTCTTAACACAACTTCTCTATGCTTTCAATCATATCTAGTTTACTTATACTGTCTTATGAAATGTAAATTCTAAATAAATAGTAATTATACTGCATTATTTAGGGAAGGATGACAAGGAAAGAGTCTGTACATGTTCAATAGAGATTTAGTTTTTTAAAAGGGATTTTTCACCTGCTGTTAGTTAAGTCTGTTTGGTTGAACCTATGGATATAGAACAGCTTCACTTTTACCCAAACAAATGTAGGCACATAAGAATACTGTTTCTATTTGTTTTTAAGATCATTGCAATATTGGTAGTCATCTTATGGTAATATATCCTTTCATCTTTTCTAGTAACACTAGTCTGTTACTTCAGGGAGCATCAGAGTTTACACTTTCTTCACTTGCTCTGGATAGCATTAGAGTAGAATAGGCATTGGTTCAATGACCTTGTCGGTTCTGCTATATTTAATTTAATGATAGTTGGCAACTCCATAGAAGAGTCTGTCATTACTCTGAATCTATTTCATATAAAACTCAAGAAATTTCATCTCAAGATGTCTATTTCAAAGACAGGCACCCCTAATTTGGGACTGGAAAACACATATTTGGTTTTCTTCAATATTTTGCTAGCATATACAGTGACAAGTAAATTACCATTTTGAAGTTGATATTCAACAGCCTTTAAGCAATGAGTCGTGATATAAGCAGCATAAAGCAAATGCAATAATCCCATTATTGATCTCATTGCCTCCAGTCTGTTCCTTACTAAAATCAATCATTACTGCTGCCACGCAATCTTCCAAAGTAACCCTTTCATCATTTCAGTACTATAAAAAATAGTAACTGTCAAAATTCATGGTGTCAAAGCAAAATAATAATACTTCTATGGGTTTTTCTTTCATAATTTTCAAAATGATTTTCCACCTTTAGCATTAGAATTCTACCTAAAGACTTCATATTACGTTTTCTTGATATTTAACTTCCCTGATTTTATCTTATTCTCTGAATAATAACATGCACTATTTTTCATTGTAAATTGTAAACTTCATTTTCAGGTGAGCATATGAGGAAATTTTGTAATATATTCTCTACTTTCCATTGACTTGAGGATTATATAATAATATAATGTCCTATCTTGGTATTAAAATTTCCTGTTTGTCCTTGTTAGGATGTAGGATTTGTGGAATTCATTTTGTGCTCCTAAATTATTAATGTTAAATAGCTGAGTACCTCCAAGCTGTGTTAGGTCTGCTAAAATCCAATTCTTTTGAAATATATCAACAACTCAAAAGAAAAGATACAAATTAAAGCATATACTTGTAAATATATTTAAAATATTTCGATTATACATTTACATAAAATAATTCTTACAGTGTTTTGTCATATGGAAAATAAAATTAAAAAAATTTATCTGATTCATGTGAGAAAATATTCACTGTCACCAAAAGTAGTTTGATAAGACTGGAAGAAGAAATATGCAGTACATATACATTTACATAGACAAACTCTGAGAATGATTACACTTCATGTAAAACTATCTGTTACACTAAGCTAGAACATGTTTATTGTCTTCTCATTAAATACTATAAAGTACTAATGACTTTAAAACAGTGCCCTGACAGTTATAACAATTTCCTGTTGAGTCAATCTATAATTCTACCTCATCCATCAAAATTATGATGTTCCAAATAGAACATTGCATCTTTAAACAATATGTTTCCATGGTACTATGCTGCACTGCCACTGCCATGTGCTTCCCATACACCTTGTGGATTCCCAGATGGGTGCTCCCAGCCCACCCCTCAGGGACCACCCCCCTTCTGGACCTAATACTGCTATTGATCTTTGGCTCCCACCCTTTCTCCCAGAACCTTGGGCTACAGTGGATTAAGCATGCTAACTTAATGGGAGACCCAGTAAACCCTCACCCAAACAGAACACCTCAGTAGGATCCAGTCAGTGTGGTGAGTATGCTCCTAAAATAGAGGTCTGCAGTGGGTAAATGGGGAGAGTTCTGAAGCTGCCTGCAACTTTAACACCTTAGCAAGCTTGACAAGAGTGTGGGTGATTCCCTCTGCCACACAGAGAACATCAGGCAAGTTTAGGAGTGTGCCAATATGTCCTCTACCAACTTGGAGAAAATTAAAAGGGCTTATGACACCCAGGCACACAGTAGAGACACAGTAGAGCCTCAACCAACACAAAGACTGTAGAGAGGGTACTTGGTGACCTGGAATAACCTGAAGACAAACTAACATCAAGAACTAACAGTTGACCTACATAAATACTCATAGGCTTGTCAGCCCAGGAAGAATATAGAACTCACCCAATAGGCCCTGCAGGAGGAATTCAGGTGACTAGCCCCTCTTCACTGTGTTATGCAGCAATTGGACAAACATCAACCACATGGTAGGACCCTAGGATTCACACTACTGATAGTTGAGACTAGTGGGGATTGAAAGACCAAATATTTGCCCCAAAGGTGAAAATGACAAAATGAAAAAGCAAACTACAATCTCAAACATCTAGTCCATCAGGAGCAAGTAAGTACAAGTGACACTGAAATAGAGGACTTTAAAAGTCTAACCCCAGAAATCTCCAAAACGATAGAAAATGAAATAAAGAAACAAATCCATGAGGCTAGAGAGGAAATCAAATTAGAAATAGCTTTTCATGTAAAGACAGAAATAACAACCTTAATAAAGGAGTTGATCAGCATAGCTGCAGAAGAAATAGATAAAAAAAAATACAGGAACATGGGAAAATGATTGAAAATTATTGAAACCTTGAATGAAAAACATAGAAATCAAGCAGAATCTATGAAACAAATTCAGATATATCCAAGAAACAAAAAAATTCTATTGAAAGTTGGCAAAACTGTTTAAATGAAGCTGAGGATAGAATTTCAGACCTTGAGGACAGGATCAAAGTTAATGATCATGAAAGAGTACAACTCTTAAAACCAGCAATGCAGCATGAAATGATAATACAGCAGCTTCAGGATGACACCAGGAGAAACAATATAACGCTGATAGGCAACAAGGAAGATGCAGGAGTCAATGTAAATGACATGGGTAAACTATTCACAGAAATAATGGCAGAAAATTTCCCAAACATGGGAAAAAAGTCCAATATGCAGATAAGTAAGGCATATAGAATGCCAAACTGTCACAACCAACATAAATCTATACCCAGACATATAATAATTAGAATTACAGACACACAACATAGAATACTAAAAGCTGTTAAAGGAAAGACACAACTCACCTATCAAGGAAAGCCCACCAGAATCACAGCAGACATTTTAGTGCAAACCTTCAAGTTAAGACAAGCTTGAAGTGAAGCATTTTAATCTTTGAAAGAAAATAACTTCCAACCCAGACTGATGTACCCAGAAAAACTGTATTTTAAAATTAATGGAGAAATAAGAAACTTTCATGACAAAGAACAACTGAAGAAATTCATGTCTACCAAACCAACCCTAGGAAGAGTATTGAAAGGCATGTTAGATAGAGGCAAAAATGATCACAGTCTCCAGAACAACAGCAGAGAGACACTAAAAGGGAGGGCAAGCAATTAAACAAGGGTGAAAAGCAGAAAACAAACCACAGAAACATAACAAAGTTGAGTGAGTACATATCAGTGATATCCATAAATGTAAATGGTCTCAATTCATCTATCAAAAGAAATAGGTTGACAGAGTGGATCAAGAAACATGATCCCACAATGTGCTGTAAACAAGAAACACATCTGACTCAAAAGGAAACTCACAGATTAAAATCAAAGGATGGAAAACAATATTCCTTGCAACAGGAACCCAGAAAAAAAGCAGGGATAGCTATTCTGTTTGCAGATAATATGAACTTCAAATCTACATGGTTAAAAGAGATACAGAAGGTCATTATATACTTGTTAGTGGAAAACTTCAAAAAGAAGAAACTGATAATTATAAATATGTATGCCCCACATGCAGGAGCACCCAACTATGTAAGACAGATACTAATGGACATGAGAAATCAAATACACAAGAACACAGTTGGAATAGAAGACCTTAATACCCCATTGTCACAAAGAGATAGATAACTTAGACAAAAAGTCAGGAAAGAAATAATAGAACTGAATCATACCTTTGACCAAATGGGCTTAGTAGATGTTTACAGAGTGCTCCACCCAACCACATCAGAATACACATTCTTCTCAGCTGCACAAAATAGACCATATATTACTACATAAAGCATATATTAACACAAAATATTCTTAATTAAATGCAAAGGTATTGAAATTATCTTATGCATAATATATGATTATATGCACTGAAATTGGAAATTAATGACAAAAGAAATTGCATAACCAGCATAAATACTTGTAAATTAAATAGCAACTTTCTGAACAACCAGTGGGCCACAGGTGAAATGAAAGAAGAAATAAAGCAATACTTACAATTTAATGAAAATGTGACACAACATACTGTAATCTATGGGATGCAATGAAAGTGGTACTAAGAAGAAAATATATAGCAATGAATTGTCACATCAAGAAAATGGAGCAAGCACAAATAAACAAACTGATGCTACATCTCAAACTTCTAGAAAAGGATGAGCAAGTCAAAGCCAAAGCTCATAGAAGAGAGAAAATTGTAAAGATCAGAGCAAAAGTGAGTGAGTGAAACTGAAACTAAAAAAAAATACAAAGACAATGCATCAGAGAGCTGGTTTTATGAGAGAATAAACAAAACTGATAAACCTCAAGCCAACCTTACCAAGAAAAAAGAAAGAAAAAACTCAAAATCACACAATAAGGACTGAAAAAAAAAGGAAATCACTATAGTTCCTATGGAAATTCAAAAGATCATGGATATGTCCTTTGAAAATCTCTACTAACATAGGATGAAAACACAGAGGAAAAGGGCAGATTTTTAGAAACATATAAACTATAAAAGCTCAATCAAGAAGCTATAACAATTTTGAATAACTCAATATCAGCTATTGAAGTTGAAAATGTGATTAAAAACTTACCAACAAAGAAAACCACAAGTCCTGACAGGTTCATGGTTGAATTCTACAAGAAATTTTGGAGAAGAGTTGATGTCAATACACCTTTAAATGTTCAGTGAAATCAAAAGAGAAGCAGTCCTTCCTAACTCATTCTTAGAGGCAAGTATCATTCTGATACCACAAAGGAGAACTATAGGCCAGTCTCACTAATGAACGCTGATGCAAAGCTTCTCAATAAAATGCTGGCAAATAGAATGCAACAAATCATCAAGAAAATTATACAACAGGACCAAGTAGGATTTATTACAGGAATGCAGGGATGGTTTAACATAAACAAATGAATGAATATAACACACCACATCAACAGAACAAGAAACAAAAATCTCAGGATCATCTCAATAGATGCAGAAAAAACTTTTGATAAAGTCTAACACATGTTGATGATAAACACCCTACAGAAACTCAGAATACATGGTACATACCTCAATCTCATAAAGGCTATCTATGACAAACCAACAACCAACATTATACTAAATGGACAAAAACTGAAAGCTTTCACTCTAAAATCACGAACCAGACAAGGATGTCTACTATCACCATTCCTATTCAATATAATTCTGGAACTATTAGCCAGAGCACTCAGACAAGAGAGAGAAATAAAAGGAACAAAGATAGTAAAGGAAGAATTTAAATTATCCTTATCTGCTGATGACATGATTCTCTATATGGAAGACCCAAAAAACTCCACTAAAAGACTACTCTAGAGGTAATGAACAAATTCAGCAGTATATCTGATAAAAAATCAACACTCAAAAATCAATAGCATTCCTGAACACAATCAAAAAACTCCATGAGACAGAAATTATGGAAATACCATCCTTCACAATAGCATCTAAAAAAAAAAGAAATACTTAGGAATCAACCTAATCAAGAATGTAAAAGACCTATATGCTGAAAATTATGCTATGCTAAAAAGGAGACTAAAGAGGATATTAGGAAATGGAAGGACATTCCTTGCTCTTGGTTGGAAAGAATCAAAACTGTGAAAATGACCATACTCCCAAAACTGTTATACAGATGTAATGCAATCACAATCAAAATACTATTAACATAAATTACAGATCTAGAGAAAACACATTCATTTGGAAACAGAAGAAACCTAGAATAGCAAAGGCAATTCTGGGCAACAAATGCAAAGGAGGAGGCTTCTCAATTCCTAACTTGAAATTACACTACAAAGCCACAGTGATAAAATCAGGATGGTACTAGCAAAGAAATAGACCTGCAGATCAACTGAACAGATTAGAAGATGCAAACACAGCTACAAAGACTCAGCCACCTTATATTTACAAAGGGTCTAAATATGTTCACTGGAAGGATAACCTGTTTAATAAATGGTGTTGGAAAAATTGGCTCTCCACAAGCTGAACTAGACCTACACCTGTCACTATGCACTAAACTAAAGCCAAAAATGTGTCAAAGATATAAATATTAAAACAGAAACACTAAATCTATTGGAAGGCAGGATAGGTAGAAAAATTGGAGACATAGAGGTAGGCCGAGAATTCATAAGCAAAACTCAAACCACATGGAAATACTTCAAAAGAATCAACTATTATTAAAAAAAATTTGCACTTCAAAAGAAATAACCAAAAAAGTTCAAAAAAATAGCCCACAGAACGGAAAAGAGTTTTATCCAACAATCTCTCAGATAAAGGATTTATACCCAGAATATATAAAGAATTGAAAAACATCAAACCCCCCAAATTCAAAGACCCACTCCAAAAGTGGGCATCAGAGATGAACACATATTTCTAAGATAAAGATATACAAGTGGCAAATAAATACATGAAGAAATGTTCATCATCATTGGTTATTCAATAAATTCAAATTAAAACAGCACTGAGATTTCACCTCACTCCAAAAAAAAAAAGGTTGCCATCAAGAAATCACCTGATAATAAATACTGTAGAGGCTGTGGGGGAAAAGAAACACTTCTCCACTGTTAATAGAAGTGCAGACTGGTGCAGACACAGTGGAAATCAGTATAGAGATTCCTCAGAAGACTACAACTGGAAATTCCGTTCAATCTAGCTATTTCCCTACTGGGTATTTTCCCAGAAAAACTGAAAATTTCATATCACAGTGATATATGTGCACCCATGTTTATAGCAGCACAATTTGTAATAGCTAAATCTTGGAAACAACCCAAATTCCCATCAACTGCAGAGTGGATGAAGAAGATATGGTATTTTTATGCAATGTAATATTACTCAGCTATAAAAAGGATGATCTTGAAGATTTATAGATAAATGGAGGCAACTTGAGACTATCTTCACAACTGAAATAAGTAAGACTCACATTTGTAAAAATCACATTGTAACTCTAGTGTAAAAAAATAATAAAAATTGAAAGAGTAACAAGATCCAAAATATATAATAGATATTGTAAAGATGACAGGGGAGGCAAGCGCTCTAAAGGATATAACTGTATGTATAAGTGTATAAGATAGATGACCACATTACTAGGTTTTCATTAGATCATTGAACAGAATGGTTTGTACTGTCAGTGTTTGAGTGTCTGTCCACTTTGTATGCTTTGATTTTGTAACTTGAACAATTAGTTCTAAGAGGACTATGTGTAATTCAGTATCTAGTAATTTATTAGTATTAATATTTTTCTTTGAAATTATGCATTACTTTTACCCTTTTCTGTTTTATCTTGTTTTTTCTTTAAATAAGACATTTTTATGTCTTTTTAAATTAATGTTACAAGTATGTGTATGTATTATAAATTACATGTATTATGTATGTAAATTATATTTCAAATGTTTAGATCATGCCAAAAAGTTGACATGAGAAGAGATCTCAATTGGAAAACAAAGTTAGGAAATCATTATGTAGCTCTATAATTTTATCTTAATTAGGAAATAGTAAAATTTAAAACTGTTTATTTGTTCACTCATTCATTAAACAAATATTTATTAGTTGTTTGATTATCAGATACGTTAAATAAAATGCAGGTAAAGCATTTTTCAACTTCAAGGTCATAAACTCTAATAAATGAATCCAATAACTAAACCAAATTAAAATATCTATTTCTTACAGCAACTGGAAAGGAAAATATGGAAACAGTCTTTTTCTAACTATTGGGTCAGGTCAAAAGGAATGAAATATAGAAAAATAATGTTAAATACTAATCAACAGAGTGCATTATTCAATTTGAAACACCCCCAAACATATCAGGTATATTTGTATTATAAATAGGGCAATGAAGGTTTAGATGAGCTACGTACATTGCTCTGGTATCCAGTTATTATAGTATGGATAATCTATCAGTGTTACTGATTATCCAGACCAGAGATTAAGCAGGTAAATTAAAGGGGCATGGATTTTTCTCAGCAGTGTAAGTGCCTGCCTCATGAGTGTGAGGTTGTGAGTTTGATTACGGATACCAAAAATAAAGTTAAATAAAATAAAAACATTAAACCAAAGGAATAAATTAAATATAGCAATGAAAAGCAATAGAGGGGAAAATATTCCTCACAAAACCAGTATCATGTTTAAGAAAAAAGGACAAAAAATCTTATTGCATTCTTGTAATAAAATTCTTGAGGAAGAGTCAACTAAGAATGAATGAGATATAAATGTAATTTATATTTACATGTCACAACATAAAGTCAATTTGAAGATAATATCAAAAACAATGGCAACAACTGGAAAGTAAGAGAGGTTTTAAGGCAAAGATATAAGCTTCATAGAATGCTATGATATAAAATCATTTTTACCAACAAAATGAAAATATATTAAGTTCCCAGACTGATGAGGATGGATCAAATTACTTAGACAAAACTTGATGTGATAAAATGTCCCAAATAATTGTTTTGGGGAAAATAAAGTCTTAAAAATAGTGAATAAATCTAATCAAAACTTGTAAATTTCTGGGTCAATTTATGGAGAAAGTCTTAACTTATATTGGCAATTAATTAAATAAAGTAAATTTTTCTTAATCTGAGTGTAGTTGTTGATTTATATAATTTGATATTAGATGTAAAACTTTCCACAATAAGGAAAAAAAAAGTCCAAGCCAAGAAACATCACAGATGTAGAAATTTTCAACCACATTTCATATATATTCCCAATTTTCTACAGAGATTCAGGACAAAATAAGGCATAAAGATACTATCCATACCCTATGCAAAATAAAACTGAGTTGCTGTTTGGAACACATTAAACACAACAAAACATTTAAAAGATGAAAAGAACTGACACATCATGGCCACCAACTGCCAAAGTAAAGATGCCTACTCTAAAGATTCACATTCTGTTTTTTTTTTATGAGAAAACTTTAATCAAGAAAATATTTTATTAGTTTCTATCATTTTGTTTCCTCTGAAAAGTAAACATAAAGCTTCCTCTGTATTATTTAGCTTTCCAGGAACTAAACACAAAACTTAACGGAGAGGTTTAGTTTGGATGACACTGTAAGAAGATTCAGTCCATGATAGGCTGAATCAAAGGCAAAAATACCACGGCAAAGGATACAGACGAGTTTAGATACATAGTTTATTGAGGTCAAAAGGGAGAACAGGGTAAGAGCAACAGAGAGGACAGAGCCAAGGGACTAAATTGGTACATGAGGTAATACTTGTAATGCCTACCCAGATATACCTAGAGATTCTCTGCTAAACCATGAGGAGGGTCCTAAATCAATCCATTTGATGCAATTAACCTTGAATGACACACACTAGAACAATGATTATCATGGTCAATGAGGTGAAGAACACAAGAGGCAAAGTGACTTGACGACTTGTTACTAAGACAAAAACCACACACACTGCATATTATAAATATCAAATTATTACATAATGGCATGAAAGATCAGTGTGAAACAAAATATAGATAATTATAATAATAAGCATATGTTTTATTTAGAAAAGTGAAGTAATATTTAAATACATGAAGCTATATACTCTGGTCACGTGTGAGAAGACTGGGTTCATAATATGATAATTACACACAACTTTATTAAAAGATTCATTGCACTAGGTGTCTAATATTATTTTTATAGAAATATATGAACTAAGATTATATGAAATCCTAAATAAAAGAGAAACATTCTTGAAAACTAAAAGCATTAGGAATGGAGGAATTAATCTACCAGACTAATCAATTTATCATACACCAGGATGAATAATACTCTTTCACTTGTGCACAAGAAAAGTTGAAAAAACATGGAAGGAAAAAGAGTGAGCCCTAAACAAAACTGTGCACATATGGTGCTGTGATGTGCAACAAATAAGAACATCAACTGGTACAACAGGATTTGAATTTTTTTCTGTAAATGGAGGCAGGCAGTGCATACTACTGTAAATATTTATGAGTAAAATTAGAATGTTTTAACTAATTGATTTACTCACATTTTTACCATCAAGCAAATTTTTATGCATTCTACTCTTCTGTAAATGTAGCCTGCCTGTTGCAGAGCTTTTTTTGCAGTTTTATTCTTTTCAATGTTATATTTATTCAATTATGAAATTAAATTTATTTTAATGGAAACATAAAATATTAAACTTGAATATATTCATGTACATATGGTATAATGTTTGAATCAGATTAAACATATCTATCTTTTCAAATCTTTATTGAGTATGTTGAAAACTTCCAAAGTCCTTTCTTCTAATTTCTTGAGTGTACCCTACATTAATGTTTTCTGTGGTCGTCCTGTTTCTGGGCAGCATATGAAGAAATACAACAATATATAGGAAGGAAAAGCAAAGAAAAAGAAAAGGAATGATGCATAAATCAAAGGGAAAATGAATTATCCAGAATAGATAAATATCAATTTTTACACCCTATGGAAACATGAGTAACACAATACTGATAGAAGTTTTATGCTGGAAATGGTGAGCTTTTTACAAATTTGAACTGACTCGCTATAAAGATTTCCTGAGCATAAAATTATTTTTCTATAAAGTTAATTTTCTTATAATTTTTACAGCTTCAGCAAAAGTTGTAACTTTTTTGTTAAGTTGGTGCTAAGAAGTAAATTAATTACTTAGTTAAAACTTTCTGTTTTCTAATAAAATTTATCTGGTAGCATGGCAGTGCCAGAATCCAGTTATGGAAAAACAAAACAAAAAAACCTTTGTTGTCCTCTTTGATTTTCAGAGTCACCCATTACAAATCAAAATACCATATATACACAGGTTTATTTAGGTTCCTTTTCCCTATATACATTTTGTTTTTCTTCTTTGCTTATGCCCAAACAAAAGGGAATTATTCTTTCTCTTGTACATTGTATGTGTTGGTCTGTTAGACTAACTCTTTCCTTTATGAAGTCTAAACAGGAAGGTCCCATTTTGAAGTGGATGTCTCTCCTATGTGGCACTATTTTGAGCTAATTATTACATAAAGGTGAGTTCAATACCATAACAAGACTGTCAGATCTAGAATGGAGAAGGAATGGATAATAACATAATCTCCTTGCCCCTTTTCATTTTTCACCCTGAAGAAAAAGAGAGTATATCTACTGGCATTTAAGAAGATTCAGAATTTTCTGAGTAGAAGGTATCTGATATTGCCATGATATCTCAGCCTCTGCCTTTGGGAACAGCATCCTTACTCCATGCTTCAAATATACCAGTTGTACCAAGGATGGCTGAGCCTTGCACTTGTTTCCTTATAAACACTACCACACAAGTGTATAGTCCCTTCTGAGGAAAATATGTGTGAAAATAAAAATAATACCTATTTGAGCACCACAGTTTTAATAACAAAAATACTTAAAAATGGAAAGCCAATATTAGATAAAACAAATTTGAACAGGACACACTTGACAGAATACATTAAATTTAAAATATACTTCAAACAGAAAATACATCATAATTCATCACAAAACAGAATTTCTTACAAAGATGGTTAAATAGAACCATAAGTTAAATTTAATGAGATTTATTAGAGATTCATTGTTATTCATAGGAATAACAACTGATGTAATTTAACAATATATTCTGAATTCAAATTAGTCTCTTAGAGAATCTATAACAAAAAATAAAAGGAAAGATGATACATTATCAAAACAATTAGATCTGAACGACTATTGTCAGGAGAGACCAGTGGCATAAAAAATGTAAAAACAAATAAATATTGATAAACATAATAACAAAGAATTATACAAACATAAAATACCTCTTATTAAAAGGAATCAAAAAAACTAATAATATTTAAAATAAAATTCACATACACAGTAATAAAATCATCAGTTATTTTCAAAATTTGTCAAAATTCACATTTTCTTATAAATTAAAGAAAAATCTCATAGATATTGTTCTTAAATATTGGTGAAGGCACAAAAATAAGTATATTTTCTAAGATCTGAGGGAAAATAACTTGGAACTAGACGTTTGCATCTGACATAGTATTCAAACATGAGGGTAAAATATTATGTTCTGTGGTGTCTATAAAGCTTTAAGAAGTTGAATAAGGTTTGTCTTTTGGAAATATTAGAAAGGGGACATCTTCAAAGAAAGGACTATATTTACATAAAATAAAAAAACAATTGTATGATAGATATCAATATCAATCAAGCCATAAATGTAAAATAAGTAAACAAACTGGAGAATAAGAGGAATAACAAACAAAAATTACCTCCAGACATAGAAAAGGTGATGTTGAAGAGTGGCAGAGATATAAAAGCCCACGGGGAAAAGGGATGTGGTTGACGGGGTGCAGAGAGGACCAAAGGTGTATGAGGTGCACAGAAAATCTCGGAAACCCCTTTA
The DNA here is from genome assembly GCA_004027455.1 of Hydrochoerus hydrochaeris. Classification (NCBI taxonomy): domain Eukaryota; kingdom Metazoa; phylum Chordata; class Mammalia; order Rodentia; family Hydrochaeridae; genus Hydrochoerus; species Hydrochoerus hydrochaeris. Next base: position 74,391 of record PVLA01008181.1, read on the forward strand.
GCCATTAAAAATCCAAATTCTCTTTTCTTATGATTTCTAGCCACTTATTATAGCAACCATCAATTTTCCTCCAATGATAATTGAATTATTTTATTAAAATAACATAGAATTAGTTTTGTTAATTTACCTAGATTGAAAAACAGTAGCAATAGCTCTGTATCTTAGTTTTATTACCTCATCTTCCAAGATGCCTTTTTCAATGCTTCTTACATTATTATCTAACAATGAAAAGATTAACATTTAGGTATTTAAGAAAACTATCATCTCCATCTTTCAGCCTCCAGTCTTAATTCACATTTTCTTAAATAATGCAGATTTTTTGGCATCTACTATGGTGAGAGTGATTCACCACTTTCTACTAAGGATGTCAGACAAATCAGATATATGAAAGTTTTCCAGTTTTGTACATGTGAAAAAAATGAACATTACAATGCAGCAAGCGAAACACTTGAATTCCCATGGGCATGCACTTTTAATTATTGAGAGGCTCCTTAAATATAAATCTATTGGTTACATTTTGAAAAATATACATTTTGTTTTAACAATGAGCTATCTATAGATAAAAAAACAATATTTTAAATACAACAACTTGTATGGTACATTATCATTTTAGTCACTAAGGATTTCTCTATGAGGAAATGTATTTAAAATCCAGGAAACATTTTCTGATTAAGTTTAGGCATCAATAAGGTAAAAGAAAAAGGCAGAGAAAAAATTAATAAATCATTATGTTAAATATATTTTTATCTGCCTAGGTGAGTAACTTTTTTGTTTTTTTAAAATTAAATTTATTGTTATATTTCAATTGTAGATAATGATCACATTAATCACAGGGAGTTTATAACTGTGCTATGGAAACCCAGTACCAAACATAATGCAAGATGCCAGTTCATGCCTTTTCAGTAATCACTAGGAGAGTTCTGTCACAGAGCCATGGCAGGAGAGTCTGGCATAGGGACAGCCAGGAATCAATATAACAGAATTGATCAGGATGGCCTTTTAGGCTTGGAAAATACTTTTCAGTCACTTTGTCCCAGACTCAGTGGAGAGGTTCTTCACTCAGGTTAGTTTCAGGTTACCAGTCAAGGCAAATGCATGGCCAGTCAATCTAAAAAAAAAAAAAATGTAGAGCCATTGAGGTTTCATTTTCACTCCATAATTATCTGAAAAGACCTTTTTGAAGTTTTCTAACATACAATTTAGAACTGTGTGTTTACTCTGACTTGTACTCATACTGAAACCCTGCAATGTATGCACTGTGCCCTTAAATGGTGTCATGACAGAGACAGGGCTGTTGTTCCTCTCAAAAGAGAGACCACTCAGGCACCTGCCTGGCTGCTTGGCTGTCTCCAACATTGGGACCATCTGGACAGAGGGGAAGTGTTGATAAATTCTCTGTCTTGTCCTCTTGAGGCTCCAAGGAGATCTCACTAGTGTGACTGGTCAGACATTTCCAAAAAATCTCAGGATGGGGCTCAGTCAAGCTCTGCAGTTCTGAGACCTTATGGGAGGTCTACACTAGTCATTTACAATGAGTTTACATATTCCTACTTTATCTGAGGGCCTGAACTGGTTGCATTCCATCTCCTTCCAAAGATCCAGTGAGATCTCTGCTGTTGTGCAGGGGCTCCTGCTCCTAGACTGCAGAGGAGACTCCAAGAAAAGGCACCAGAGGGCATGCCTTCTTGTCTACAGGTTGGAGGGCAATCCCTGCTGTGACCAGCACATCTCCATTGGTGACACAAACTGGTCAGCACAGTATCTTCCAGGCTGATGCACCAAAAATGTTATGGAAACACAGTGCTGAACCAAAAGGAAGATGCCTTACACCAAGGAGTTGGAAGGCAAATTATTTATTACAGTGGTGGGCTGGTAAGAAGAACAGTTCCAAATCACCAGCCTTTGGGTTTTGGTTGTACAGGATTTGCAAGTAGAAAGTATGAAGGTCAATAGTGAGTCAGTTATAGACTACATTATGTGTTGTTAGGCAACTTCACATAGAAGGATTGTTTATAGTAAGGCAGAGGAGACCTGGGAGGGTGTTGGTGAGTGGAGGTGGATGAAATCATACATGTCCTTGTCCTTGGCTAGGCTAGACAGTCTTTGTACAGGTTAGTAAAACAAGATGTATTTGTAGATAGAAGCACTGCAACTGGACTAGGTCAAATTGACCTTGACCATACTATCTACAGAAAGCAGCTGGATGCAGTCAGTCAAGGCTGATTGGATTTACTGTCTAGTTATATGGTGGGCCAGATGAGAAAATTGTGTTCCAATATGATATTAAGCCGCTAGCTGGTTTTTACATTTTTGTATTTGCTGTCACACCTGTATGTGATTATCTTGATTCTTTTTTTTCCCCACTCCTAGCCCTAACTCCTCTTCCTCTTCTTATTTACAAAAGCTTCTATTTTCATTTTCCCCTCTTCTTTCACCTCCCCCCACCTTCCTAGTTCACTTTCCTATTTGAACATTTTCCTCATTTTTCAAAATATGTGTTATACATTTTGGTCCATATTTACATTTTCAGTTTCTGGGGTTTTTTTATAATTTTTTTATACCAGGGATTGAACTCATGATCTTGTTCTTATCAGGCAAGCACTTGAGTCACTGAGCTAAATCCCTGGCCCATACACTTTCTGTTTCTTACTTCAGAGAAATGACATGATATTTATACTTGTGTACACAATTTATTTCACTTAAGAGTACAGTATAAAGGAGCATCCATTTACCAAAAAAACTCTTAAGTTTATTGTTCTTTATGGCCTAGTAATATTCCATTTATATTTTAAAAAGTTCATATTTTTTATTCATTCATAAATTGATGGGTATTTGGGTTCTTTCTCAATTATAGATATTACAAACTGTACAACTATAAAAGTGCTGTGAATATGACTGTAGTATAGTTCTTTTAAACCTTTCAGGAAGATACCAAGAGGAATAGTTAAGTCAAATGGAGCATCTAGTATTAGTTTTTTGACTTCTACAGTACTTGCACCAGTCTACACTCCCAAAAACAGTGGAGAAGTGTTCCTTTTTCCCCACATCACTGCAAGCATTTGCTATTGGTTGATTTGTTGAAAATAGCCCTTTCTGGGGTGATACTGAATCTCAGCATTGTTTTAATTTGTATCTCTTGAGTTACTAGTGATGTTGAATGTTTTTACATGCAATTATTTACCGTTACTACTTCATATGGCAAGTGTGTATTCATTTCAGATGCCCAGGTTGATTGAATCTTAAAATTTTGGCAGAACATTTTGAGCTCATTATATATTCTAGGTATTCATTCTCTGTCTCAGGAATTGCTGGTAACATTTTGTTCTCACTCTGTAAAATGTTATTTCTTCACTCTGTTCATGAATTCCTCTACTGTGCAAAAGCATTTTTAGAAGATGAGATCATGGTTGTTGACTCTGTTTAGCATTTCCCAAATAATCAGCGTTTTGTTCATAATATCTTTCCCTGTATCTATGTCTTCAAGCATTCTATTCTCTCTTCTTAAAGATTTAATGTTGCTTTTTAAATATTTAAGTCTTTGATCCATTTTTATTTTACTCCAGTGCATTTTGAGATACATTTTTCAGTGCATTTTGAGATCTATATTTAAATTTATTAAAGAAGATCTTTATTCCAGTGAAGGTATATGGTTCCTCTGTGGAAAATAACATGGCCAGGTGTGTTTGGTGTTGTTTCTGTGTCTTCTAATCTGTTCCATTGATCTTTGGGTCTATTTTGCATGCCAGTACCATTCTGCTTTAGTAGCTTTGTAATATAATTTCACATCAGAGATTATGATGCCCCTGCTTTGCCTTCACTACCCAGAATTGTTTTTGCTATTCTACATCTCTTCTTGTTCCCAGTGAATTTTAGGATTATTTTCTGTAATTCTTTGAGGTACACTATTGGTACTTTGATCGAGATTGCATTAAACTTGTATAACAATTTTGGCCATTTTCACTATATTAGTTCTTCCTATCCAAGAACAAGAAAAAAGGGGTATCTTTCCATTTCTGATATTCTCTCTGATTCCTTTATTCAGAGTACTGTAGTATTCAATGTAAAATTCTTTTCCTTACTTTGTTAGATTGATTCCTAAGAATTCCTTTTCTTTCAGTTCTGTTATATAAGGTGTGGTTTCCTTAATTGCTCTCTTAGTAAGTTATCATTCATGTACAGGAGTGATATTGATTTTTTGAATGTGGAGTTTGTATCTAACTACATGATAGAATTTGGTTATTAAATCTAGGAGTGTTTTTCTGGCAGTTTGAGGGTCGTCTATGTAGATTATCATGTCATCTGCAAATAATGATAATTTAATTTCATCCTTTCCTATCTTTATTCCTTTTATTTCTTTCTCTTGTCTAGTTTTTCTGGCTAGTATTTCTAGGGTTATTTTGAATAGGAGTGTTGATAGTGGACATCTTTTTATGGGTCCTGAATTTACAGTGAAAGCTTTCAGTTTTTGATCACTAAGTGTAATGGCAGTTGTTGTTTTGTCAGAGATTGAAATAAAGATTATATATTTGAATTTTATCAAGAATGTGTGTTGGAATTTGTCATATACTTTTCCTGCCTGTATTGAGGTGATTATGTGATTTTTGTTCTTGGTTCTATTGGTATGGTATATTACACTTTTTGCGTGTATATGAAAACCATCCCTGTCTTCTTGGAAAGAATCCTACTTGGTCATGGTATATAATGTTCTTGATGATTTGTTGCATTCTCTTTGTCAGTATTTTATTTATTTGTTTATCTTAATGAAGATTTTTGCATCTATGTTCAGTAGTGAAACTGACCTGTCATTCTCTTTTTTTCCTTTGGTTTCATCTCTGGCTTTGATAACAGGGTAATGCTTGATTCCAGGAATTAATTTTCTTCCCTTTAAATTTCAATAATGAATTTAAGGAGTAGTGGTATTGTATTTTTTTCTAAATATTTTTAGAATTCAGAAGTGAATATATAAGGATTTGGACTTTCCTTTTGCTGGTAGGGTTTTAATTATATCTTCAGTTCCATTGACTGATTTTGGGTTATTTAGAATTTTTACATCTTCTTAATTCAGCTTTGGTAAATCATATATATCTAAGAATCTGTACATTTCTTCTACATTTTCCATTTTACTTGAGTACTGGTTCTGAAAGTAGGTATTGATGATCTTCAGGATTTCTGCAAAATCCATTATGATTTTACTCCTTTCATTCCTAATTACATGGATTTTAGCCTTTACTTTTTTTGGAAGTTTCACTAGTGATTTGTCAATTTTATTTATCTTTCAAAAATCATCTCTTGAATTCATTGAGTCTTGTACTGTTTTCTTTGTCTCAATTGTGTTAATTTTTTCTCTGATCTTTGTAACTTCCTCCCACTTATGAGCTTTGGGCCTGACTTGTTCTTTTCCTAGGAATTTGATGTTCAACATTAGTTTTTTTTTGTTTGTTTTTTTGAGCTGGCTCTATTTTCTTGACGTGAGAGTTCATCATTAATAGATTTGTCTTTTAGGGCTACTTTCAGTGTGTTCTTTAAGTTCCAGCATGCTGTATCATGATTATCATTTCATTGTAGAAACTTTTTAATTTTTTCTATTTCATTTGTGATCCATTGGTTGTTCAGGATATATTATTTAATTTACATGTATTTGTACACTTTTGGGGATGTCTTTTGCCATTGACTTTTAATTTCATTGCACTATGTTCTGATAATGTGCATGAGACATTTTCAATTCATTTGCATTTACTTAAGCATGTTCTTTGAGACAATATGTGGACTATTTTAGAGAACATCCTATGCAATGTTGAAAACAATGTGTATTTTGATGCTGTGGGATGGAACACCTTGTAGATATTTACTAAGTCCATTTTTTCACAGATTTGGTTCAGTTCTGATAGTTCTTTGTTGACTTTTGTCTATATGAGCTATTTGTGACAATTAAGTATTGAAGTTATCTATTACAGTTATGTTAGTGTTCATGTGATTTTTCATGTTTGTTTTATATAGTTCATACACTGGCATTTGGTGCATTATATTTATAATTGTTATATGTTCCTCTTTAAGTTTTGCTTTAACAAGTATGTAGTGACCTTCTTTCTCTCTTTATCAGTCTTGGCTTGAAGTTCCTTTTGTCTGCATATAGAGTAGGCATACCTGGTTTTATTCTAGGTTATATTATTTTATTTTATATTACTTTTATATTATTTTATTTTATCCTTGTTATATTATTTTATTTTTGTGGTTTTCCTGTCTTTCCCCTTCTTTAGTTGCTTACCTTGCCTGGAGGAGTCTTTCTATTGGTGTTCTTAGAATTGAGGTCTTAATTACACCTTTCTGAAATGTCCTTTAGAACATTTATGATTGCTGGCTTGATGGTCATGAATTTCTTCTGTTCTTTTTCATGAAATATCTTATTTCCTCACTGACTTTGAAAGATAATTTTGCAGGGTACATCAACCTATGTTGGAGACTATTTATTTATTTATTTTTATTTATTTTGATTATCAACAAATATTTTTCTTGGCATCATGTAATAATCATTGGATTCATTTTTCAAGGTCTGTTTCTATTTTCAATAACATTTTTTTTCATGATCACTAATGAAAACCTGTCTTCCAGATCTGATATTCTGTCCTCACAGTGGTTGACTCTGCTGCATATAATTTAGAGATAATTTGTAATCTCTTTGATAACTGCTCCAAACTGTTTCATGCAATCCTTTTCTTTGTTGTGTTGGAATTTTATGGTTTCCATCATTTTTTTCTAAGCTCACCCTAGTTTTTTATTTACATCCATTATTTACTCCCTAACCATATCCTTTATTACAAACATCATGTTTTTATCTATGTGAGAAATTACTTTTCATCAGTTGAGTTCTAGAGCCTCATTCTTCTGCTTTGTTACTTTCACTGTTACTATTTCAGAGAATTCAAGTGTGTGGCCTTTGATTTGTTTTACTTCACTGCTTGATGGGTTTGCTTTACATGAGCTGGAGGTTTGATGTAGCATCTTTCTTTTGTGCCTTCTCATTTTCTATTCTTTAAAACTTACTTGCTGTGTTTATAAATTGCTTATGATAGGTAATTTTATTAGTAGTATTGATAAGTTTTTTATGAAATAACTTACTCAGAGCTATCTTTTGTTGTAGCTGGCTTTTGCTTTTACAGTTTGTCATGATACCCTATATCTTCAACTTATTAGGAATGAATTGTTACTGCCTCTTTTGCCTAATCTCTGGTTCTTTGGTAGCACACTACAGTGTTGTTTCTGAGTCTCTGAAAATCTTGGTGTTAGCAGTCAAAGAAGAACAACTGATGAGAATAACTTTGTCACCCTAGCTAACATACTAAAGTCAGTAGTAATAGTAGCATCAAGCACAGCCTAGAAAAATGACAAAATGTTTTAACTATTAATTTGTTATCTTTAACCATGAAAACAATATTTATATTTATATAGCAAAACCTAAAATAAACCAGAAAATTAGATATAGAAACTATTCCCTTCATTGAATGATTTTACTCTCTGGGGAGAAAATTTTAAAAGCATAAGACGGAAAAATAGAGAAATAGAGGAAAAGAAAGAATATAGAAGCAAAATTGGAGGATGAAAGATTACCTAAGCTTTTGGAGACTGGTGAAAAGACAAGAAGAAACAACAACAACAAAAAAAAAACTAAAATGAAAATAAAACAATCTAAAAATGATATTAATATTCATGAAAAACAGACATATATAATCAAGAAGAAAGTAAGCAATTTCTCTGAGATTTCAAGCTTATGATTTTATTCTGGGATCTACAGTTTTGTGGTAGTGTACACTTCAGGGAGTGTACTTGCTGTTAGTGGTAGGCAGACACACCCCAGATCTATGTTGTATGACCCCAAAGAGCCTGCAGTAGGATTATCTTGGGGTGCTGTATAATCCTTCTAAGCTTGTGGAAGGAATAGAGTTGGATCCTGTTTGAACTCTGTAGAAGTTAAGGCTGATACTGGTCTCTGATTGCGGGCCTATGACCTGAGTTGTTTAGCCCACAACACTTTAAGTGCTTTTTTTTTTTTTTTTTCTGGATAGACCTTGGCTACAGTGGCTGACCCTGGATGTCTCTCAGAGCTGTGTCTGACACAGCCACTGGGAGCCCTGGGATGTTGGCAGCCCACTGCTGCTCCACGTTCCAGTTTCAGTTGGCCCTACCCCAAGATCCAGTCCATTACCTTCTCCTGGAGACGTTTGGAATGGATTTATGTACCGTTCTCTGCAGGTCACAGCACCCACTGTACTGCTCCCCTGGTGTGATTTTCCCTGGATTCCCCCACGGCCCCTCACTTTCACCACACCATGGTGGGCTCGTCTCCTCTGTTAGGCCTTCAGCCAGGAGTCCAGGATGATGTAATTTTCCACCTCCTTCTTCTGCGTTTGAAGTTTGGTACTTTGCTCTCCTTATGGGCTGTAGTTTTCCCTGCAGAACTTTCCTGTGACTCAAAGTTCCTCCTCTCTCCTTTTCTCTTTCCAAAGTTGATTACCGTTGTGTCTTTTCTCCGGTCTTGGAGTGGCTGAGTTGTTGCTGCTCACTGCTACATTTTGTGCAATTTTTATTTGAAATTATCTAATAAATCAGTATTAACAATAATAATTATAATAATAAAAATGTAGAGTTACTTCAGTTAACTAAATAATCAAAAATCACTTTATTCTGAAATCTGAACTTATATCTGCAATTCCAATGGATTGTGTTTAACATCCAATTTGTGCGGTCTAATTCAAATGATGATTTTGGGGGCTTTAAAATTTTATGACAGAATAACTGGTTGCATAAATATTTCATTTTCAAATAAGTTCCTTTAATAATGTGTAGGCATAGATAAGAGTTGTTCCCATTCCTGTTTTGATTAACACTAGATTAATTTTTTTATATTGTATTAGCAGTGATAACAGTGTGATGAACTGTTCTTGATATATTATTTGTATATCATTCTTTGAGAAGCTTTGAAGTAAGCCAGGTAACTGTGTCCTACTGACTTTTAAAAATTATGAACAATCCATGCACTTTTCTCTACGTAACAGATGGAGATGATGATGATAATAATAATGATGGTGAAGACTCAGTACTGGATATTAAACTCAAAGTCTCTGCAAAGTGATGTAGCCCAATATAAATTTCAAAATTGTTACTATTTTTGGTCTGAGGAATTGAACTCAGGACATTGCATTTGCCCGGCAGGTGCTATGCCACTGAGCTATATCCCAGGGCCCTCTAAATTATTTTTTCTTGCTCAGGCACTAAATTATCTAGCCCAGTCTCCAATTTGTAACCCTTCTGCCTTAGCTTCTCAGACTGCTGAAAACTGAGGTATGTGCCACCTTTGTGGTCTCAGATGTAGAAATTTTACGAGTATCTAACCATCTTATACATTGGTTATTTACAGAAAGAAATTCAAAATGATCTCTGTAATTTCTGTTTACTGGGAGTATTCTTTTTTCTAAAAAGTTGCTTCCTAATGCTAAAGAGTAACAGGATGGTCATTTTTAAAAGATTGAAAATATACATTTGTGTCTCATTCTAGAAAAACAATTACCTATCATTATTACTGTTTGTGTCTAGATGTCCCCCCAAGGGCCTCATGCATTCATAGGGAGAGGGCTTTCCAGAGGTGGCTGAATCTAGAGTTTGTGATGCTGGGATTAAGGATTTGTGATTAGTAAATTAGTACTCTGCCATGACCTATGTGGCTCTTGAGGTTCTTGGAGTGAAGGAATGTGAGAGGATGAGAAAATAAATAAGAGACACAGCTGGAATCAGGTGGAGCCCTTATACTCCTGGGGGAGGGAAGGTACCGCTCAACCAGTGTAGCATGTTTATTTGTATCCTCTGAAGGATGATATCAGTTTCAATCCCACTGCCTAGCACCCCATTGCTTGGATTAGCTAGGGGCTTGGTGTATTTCCAGGCTGCAGCAGCTTCTTCATGTGGCTGACCCCAGGCGCTCTTTTTTCTGGTATGGTCATGTCCTGGCCATGCCACAGCCCTACACGTATGATCAATTTCCAGCTTCAGTGGGTCCCAACAGATCACTGATTGGTTTGCCATAGCTCTGACTAGGATTAAGCATGTGCATATAATTTAAGGAGCAGAATCTTTTGTTTCCTGCCTTGTTGCTTTTGCTGTCTTCTGCTAGCATGAACAGTTCTAACCTGCATGGGAGCTAGAAGATTATGGAGTGAACCCTCCACAAACTGAGTTAAATAAACCTTGCCTCCTCTAACTTTCAATATAGGGTATTTTGTCTTATCAATGAAAAAAGTAACTAAGGAACACTTATAACCTATGTATAGAATATAGTAAAGATAAGAACTGTGGAGCTTTGCTTCCTTTACATTTATCAATAGATCATTCAATGTGCAATTTAATTAGGTCACTTCATAACATAGATCAAGATATTATGTATTGTATTTCCAGTGCTGCCATAAGAAATTACCACAAATTCTATGATTAAAAATAATACCTATTTTTTTCAAATACTGTATTCTTGACATTTATTATCAAGATTTCAGTCACACCATATTCCACCCAGCTCTCTGGGGAAGAATCTTTCTGAGTATTACTAGAATTTGAAGGTTGTTGGGAGTCCTTAGTGTTTCCCTGTTTACACTTAGGTCACTGATTTCTACCTTTGTTATCACTTCTATTTTTTGTGTATCTCCTCCATCTGATTGTCTTCATCTCTCCCCAAATCCCTTTCTCTTTATATAGAATTCATTAATTGAATTTAGACCTCATCCTAATTCAGTATGACTGCATCTTCACTTAATTACATCAAAGTCTACTTGCAAACAGTTGCATTTAGAAATCTACATGGACATACAATTTTGGAAAGTATTATTAAACCCACTACATTATTTCATTTTAAGTACTATCCTATCATATATTAATAATGATATAGTTTTGTCTACGATATAAAGGGGTTCTTCAAGAATTTTACTGAGGTTGTATTGGGAAAAAGGTTGGGGAATGTGTAAATTTTCCAAATCTTGATACTACAAGCCTATTGAGCTGGATAAATGTTGGTTCTGTGAAGCTGCCCTTCACTCTGTGTGATGTTTGCCAGCAACTTTGCCCTCTGCATCCTAGACAATGGTAACCAAACATCCTAGAAACTTTTGACTCCAAACCAGTTAAAGACAATATGATTCATTCACACAATAGAATATAATTCAACCATAGGAATAGAAAAACATGTCTTTCAAAAGAAAATGGATTGATCTAAAGAACAACATGATAAGTGAAAGCTTAAATAAGCTAGTGAAAAAAACAAGTATAAACTGTTTTCTCCCATAAGGAAATCAAAATAAATAAATAAATCATCCTGAGAGTAGAAGACAGATTATTAGGCAAGGGGCAAGAGATAATAAGAGAGATGAGGTATTTATTCATGTATTGAAATGCGATGATGAAACTAATTAATTTGAGAAAATTAATAAGCAATGATAATTAGATTAATATGGGAAAGATATTTATTGAAGTCGGTGAATAAACCTGGAGATAGTATAAATATGTGGAGGGACACTTAAAATTTTAATGCTTTAACCTAGCAATTCAATTTGCAGATATTTTTTCTCTAGAAGTGAATTTGATTCAGACACACACACACACACACACACACACACACACACACAGAGTTTCATTAGATACTGCCAGATGTATTCTAGTGGGTAAATGCACTTTTGGTTCAGAATCAGATTGAAGAATTTTAGACCCTTTCCTCATTTTCCTCATAGGTACTTGCCTCAAACCTGCCATACAGTTAATTTATATTTAGATTAATATGTTGCAATATCTATTTTCTTTTATTTTAATGAGCCTATTGTGACTTTAACACAGTCTCTTTTTAGATTTTTAAACCACTTGAAAAGAACATAACTTGTAAAATTTGTACTATATTTTGATAAATTATAGCATCCTCTTTTGTCCAACCTATAAAGGTAATTGATGTATAAGGAAATAAGACTATAAAGAAAAAATTAAATCAGGATAATAACATATGCTAATATTATCAATGTGCTAATATTATCGATATGATTGAGAATCCAAACTTCTACCAAAGCTCACACCCATGTTGTGCTGACAGCAAATTATTTCATTTCAGCATAGGTATTTGAGAAATAAATTGAAAAGAGAATTATTTCTGTAAACAGATTGAGAAAAACATACATAAAGCATGTGGATTTCTTACCAGTATTGATTTTAATGATGCACTAGGGTTGAATTTGAAGTCAGTTTGGCTAGACGAGTGCCTGTTTCCTGGATGACACTTAATAAGCATATCCATTTTTTTTCCTGTTTTTATTTGCTTTCTTAAATCTCTGTGATTTTATCATTTTAAAATCTAATCTGTTCTACTCTAATCTAATATAATCTAATCATTCCTTAAAGCTCTCAGATCTTTCTTTTAGCTATCTCATAAATTTCCTATCAGGGACACCCGTAGATGTACCCCAATGTCCTAGAAGTTATCATGGTACAGGGTGAAAAGACACAGAGCAATAAACAAAATGGCTAAGCAGCAGGGAACTGGGGTGGCCAGTTGTTCAAGAGGAACAAAAGACAATGATGCAGGGAAAATCTTGGTATTTATTGATCACATTTACATTGAGAAAAATGGTGAGGTGATTATTCTGTGACCCAGAAGACAACAGTGCTCTTGTGCTGAAAAGGATCTTATGCTGATGAGGATGATGGGGAGAGATGGCAGTTTAATATGACGTGTGTCCTTTTCCCCATGTGAAACCATTTCTTTCTTTTTTTTATTTTAAAGAGTATAAAACAAAAGAGGACAGAGCAAAGCAGATCAGAACAGAAAAATGTAAGCAACTCAGCACTTTAAAACAAGACAACTGGATATTAATAGTAGCTACCATAATGTCTGTTTCTTTGAATAGTTGAGCATGGTTTCAAATACAATAATATCAAACATAACAAAATAGTATAAAACCATTCAATAGAATGAAAGAATTACAGGACATTCTAAACCAAATAACAGAAAATGAACAATGGCTACTATAATATCTCATTTTCCATAAAAAATTTGTTTATACTATAACATATATTAAAATCCAATAAGACACAACATGATAGAACCAATGGTAATAGAAGAACAAAAGCATGGTAGGACTTCAAAGCAAGACAGTATTAAATCAGCAATGCTGCCCTAATGTCTTGTTTTCTTCTAAATAGCTGTTCATACCATCACACATAATAAAATCAAACAAAACAGAATAAAACTATTCCAATTGATGAATGAAAACATTATAAGGCTTTAATGCAATGTAATGGGGATTCATGATCACCCTAAAATCTTAGGTACTCTTACCATTTCTTACACTAGGGAGATACACGGTATTTATATATGTGAGTTTGGTTTATTTCGCCTATGAGTATGGTCTCTAGTTGCATCCATTTATTTATATATATCTCAATGTGATCACTCTTTATACAGAGCAGTACTCCATTGTATAAAAATACCATATCTTTTTTTATCTATTCCCTAGTTGATGGGCACTTAGGTTGTTTTCAAGATCTGGCTATTACAAATTGTGCTGCTATAAACATGGGTGCACATATATCACTATGGTATGATATTTTCAATTCTTCTGGAAATATGCCTCGAAGTGGAATAGCTGGGTCAAATGGAACATCCAACCCCAGCTTTTTGAGGACTCTCCAGATTGAGCTCCATAGTGGTTGTACCAGTCTACACTCCCAGCAACGGTGCAGAAGAGTTCCTTTTACCCCACAGCCTCTCCAGCATTTGTTGTTGATAGTTTTTTTTTTTTTTTTTAACCTGCCCATTCTTTCTGGAGTGAGGTGGAATCTCAGTGTGGTTTTAATTTGCATTTCTCTAATGACCAGTGATGATGAACATTATTTGCCATTCACATTTCGTCATCTGAGAACTGTGTAATCATCTCAGATGCCCATTTTTGGACTGGGTTTTTGTATTTTGAGGGGCTGATTTTTTAAAATTCTTTATAAGTTCTAAACAGAAGTTCTTTGTCTGAGGGACAGTTCACTAAGATTTTTTCCCAGTTTGTGGGTTTTCTTTTCACTATGCTGGAGATTTCTTTTGACAGGCAGAAACTCTTTAATAAGATATGAACCCAGTTATTGATTCTGGGAAGTATTTCCCGTGCGGTTTGATTCTTGTTCATAAATTCTCCACCTACCCCTATGTCTTCAAGATTTTTACTTACTTTGTCTTCGAATAGATTTAGTGTTTCTGTTTTAATATTTAGATCCTTGATCCATTTAGACTTTAGTTCACAGTTTTAGTTTTCAGCATATGGAGAGCCAATTTTTCCATCACCATTTATTAAAGAAACCATCATTATTTCAGTGCACATGTTTGCCCCTTTTATCAAAGATAAGGTGGTTGAGTGTGTCTGTGGTTGTGGTTGTATCTTTTAATCTATTACACTGATCATCAGATCTGTTTTTATTCCAGTACCATGTTGATTTTATTACAGTGGCTTTGTAGTATAACTTCAAGGCAGGGATTGTGATGCCTCCTTCCTTGCCATTGCTGCTTCAAATTGCCTTTGCTATTCTAGGTCTCTTCTGGTTCCAGATGAATTTTAGGAGTGATTTGTCTAGATCTATGAGGTGTGTCAGTGATATTTTCATTGGGATTGCATTGAATCTGTATAACAATTTTGGGAGAATGGCCATTTTCACAATATTTATTCTTTCTATCCATGAACAAGGGATGTCTTTCCATTTACTGGGGTCCTTTTTGATTTCTTTTTTCAGGGTATTATAATTTTCCCTGTATAGTTCTTTTACTTCTTTTGTTAGATTAATTCCTAAGTATTTCATTTTTTTTGGATGCTAGTATGAAGGGTGTGGCTTCTCTTATTTCTTTCTCTTATTTTGTTGTTAGTGTATAGGGATGCTATTGATTTTTGAGTATTGACTTTGTATCCAGCTACATTGCTGCATTTATTTATTTTATCTAGGAACCTTTCAATGGAGTTTTGGGGGTCTTCTATGTAGAGTATCATGTCTTCTGCAAATAATGATAATTTAACTTCTTCTTTTCATATCTTTACTACTTTTATTTCTCTCTTGTCTAATTGCTCTGGATAGTATTTCTAGTACTATGTGGTACAGTGATAAGGGAGCAGTGATAAGGGACATCCTTGTCTTGTGCCTGATTTTAGGGTAAAGGCTTTCAGTTTTTGCCATTTAATATGATGCTGGCTGTTGGTTTTTCATAGATGGTCTTTATCACACTGAGGTAAAGACCATCTATTCCAATTCTCTGTAAATTTCCTATCACGAATGAGTGTTGGGCCTTATCAAAAGCTTTTTCTGTATCTATAGAAATGATTATGTGATTCTTACTTTTGGCTCTATTGATATGGTGGATTACATTTATTGATTTACATATGTTGAACCAGCCCTGCATTCCTGGGATGAATCCCACTTGGTCATGTAGTATAATTTTCTTGATTATTTGCTGCATCCTGTTTGCCAACATTTTATTGAGAATTTTTGCATCGATGTTCATTAGGGAGATTGGCCTGTAGTTTTCTTCTTTAGCTGGGTCTTTCTCTCAGGTTTTGGTACTAGAATAATATTTGATTCCAGAAATGACTTAGAAAGAATTGCTTCTCGTTCGATTTCATTAAAGAGTTTGAGGAGTGTCGGAATTAAGTCTTCTTTGTACTTCTTGTAGAATTCTGCAGTGAATCCGTCTGGGCCTGGGCTATTCTTTGTTGGTAAGGACTTGATTACATTTTCAATTTCATTAATAGAAATTGGGTTATTCAGCAGTTTTACATCTTCCTGACCCAGCTTTGGTAGTACATATGTTTGTAGGAATCTGTCCATTTCTTCTGTGTTATCGAACCTATGTGAGTAGAGGTTTTCAAAATAGGTTTTGATTATCTTCTGTATTTCCACAGAGTCTAGTGATTTCACTTTTTTCATTCCTTATTACATGAATTTGAGTTTTTTCTTTCCTTTTTTTTAATAAGTTTGGCTAGTGGCTTATCAATTTTATTTATTCTTTCAAAGAACCAACTCTTTGATTCATTGATTCTTTGTATTGTTTACTTAGTCTCAATTGCGTTAATTTCTACTCTGATCTTTATAATTTCCTCCCTTCTTTTGGTTTTGAGCTGTCTTGCTCTTCTTTTTCTAGATATTTGAAGTATAGTATCAGGTTGTTTATTTGTGTTTGTTCTGTTTTCCTAATGTGGGAACTCAGCACAATAAATTTTCCTTTGAGGACTGCTTTCATTGCATCCCACAAATTCCAGTAAGTTGTATTTGTATTTTCATTTGCTTTTAGATTTTATTTAATTTCTTCTTTAATTTCCTCTGTGACCCATTGATTGCTCAAGAGTGTACTATTCAATTTCCATGTGTTTGTGGGGTTTTTGCAGTTTCTTTTATCATTAATTTCTAGTTTCATGGTACTATGATTCAATAACATGCATGGGATAATTTCAATTCTTTTGCATTTAATTAAATACATTCTGTGTGCTAGTATATGGTCTGTTTTAAAGAATGTCCGAGGTAGAGCTGAGAAGAATGTGTATTATGATGTTGTTGGATGGAACGCTCTGTATACATCTATCAAGTCCATTTGTTCCCAGGTGTGATTCAGTTCTGTTATTTCTTTGCTGGTTTTCTGTGTTCCTTTGTGTCCATGGTGTGTTAATGTCTCCTGTTATAATAGTGCCATTGCTTTTTTGATTTCTCATTTCTGTTAATACTTGCTTTGTGTAGCTGGATGCTCTGGAATTTGGTGCATATATATTTAAGATTGTTATCTCTTCCTCTTAAAGTTTTCCCCTAACTATATAGTCACCCTCTTTATCTCTTTGGATCATTCTTGGTTTGAAGTTCACATTGTCTGAAAACAGAATAGCTGCCCCTGTTTTTCTTGTTTGTTTGTTTGTTTTATTTTTTTGTTTTTTAATTTTTATTTAAAGAGAAAAAAAAGCATGTAAAGGGTAGAGATAATACAGAATTTCAAAAAATATATAGACAATAAGAAATCACTAGTTGATAAATTACATATTGTCCTCTTAGAAATAGTTGTTCAAGTTACAAAATTAAAGCATACAAAATAGATCATCAAACAGTGAGAGTGCAAATGGCTACACATACATAAGTCTCTACATGTATTTCTATCCTTTCTGTATTAGAGGTAAAAACAAAACTTAGTAAGACAAAAGAAAACAAATTTCTATAAAAACATGAAACCAAAAAGTCATATAAAACCACAGTGCAAGGTGATCTACAATGATTGCTGTATTGTTTTTTATTATCTTCAATAGAATTGCCTATATCATCAGGCATAAATGAATATAGCAGTATAATTGAATATAGCAGTACATAGCAATGTTAGTAAAAAGTAAAACATTGTAGACAATATAAAACTTCAAAGGCAGGTAATAATCAAACCAGAGTAGATATTCTAGTGAATCTTGTCATCTTAAGTGCAGTTGCCTATACTCTCAGACTTGATACTATTAATCATAACAGCTTTGAATAAAATCTATCAATACAAAACAGTGATCTAACAAACCAGATTTGATTACAATCAGTTATGGTAAAACAGTGTAGGTTTTACAGAGCTTTAGATTGACTTACTAGGAAATTAAGGATGATTACCATACTATATCCTGTTATTTTTGGGATTACTGTTTGTACCCTCAAATCTAGTATGGGTAGAATGACTGGAACAGAATATAATACATCTAAGCAGAGTAGTGTGAGTAATGTGGGTTTTTTAAGTCCTGGTGCACTATTAACAATATAGTGTATCAAGGCCATCTATGTTAGAGATTATAGCCAACCTTCTCTGCCTCATTTCTGCTATGCTATTTTTTTGCCTGTTTGTCTACTTTTCTCCTTCATTCTACTGCCTGCCCCACTCATTGAGGCCTTTCTGCCACTGTTCCTAAAATCCTGGTATTTTTTTTTCTCTCTCTCTCTCTCTAGAATGTCCTTCAGTATTCTCAGTATGGTTGAATTGGTGGTCACAAACTCCCCCAGTTCCTCTTTGTCATGGAAGCATCTTGTTTCTCCATTAATTTCTAGTGACAGTTTTGCATG
>PVLA01008182.1:0-92515 GCA_004027455.1 Hydrochoerus hydrochaeris
AATTGCTATTCTATGTTTCTTCTGTTTGCAAATGAACTTTGGGAGTGTTTTCTCTAGATCTGTGAGGTATGTCAATGGTATTTCGATTGGGCTTATGTTAAATCTGTATAACAGTTTTGGGAGTATGGCCATTTTCACAATGTTGGTTCTTCCTAGCCAAGAGCAAGGAATATCCTTCCATTTCCTAATATCCTCTTCAGTCTCCTTTTTCAGCATAATATAATTTTCAGCATATAGGTCTTTTACATTTTTAGTTAGGTTGATTCCTAAGTATTTCATTTTTTTAGATGTTATTGTAAAGGACGATTATTTCCATAATTTCTCTCTCAGTGAGTTTTTTGTGTACAGGAATGCTGTTGATTTTTGAACATTGACTTTGTATCCAGCTACACTGCTGAACTTGTTTATTACCTCTGGTAGTTTTTCAATGGAGTTTTTTGGGTCTTCTATATAGAGTATCATGTAATCTGCAAATAGTGATAATTTAACTTCGTCCTTTCCTATCTCTATTCCTTTTATTTCTGTCTCTTGTCTGATTGCCCTGGCTAGTGTTTCCAGAACTATATTGAAAAGGAGTGGTGACATCCTTGTCTTGTTCCTGATATTAAAGTGAAAGCTTTCAGTTTTTGTCCATTTAGTATAATATTGGCTGTTGGTTTGTCATAGATGGCCTTTATAAGGTTGAGGTAGACACCGTGTATTCCAAGTTTCTGAAGGGTTTTTATCATGAACATGTGTTGGACTTTATTGAAAGCTTTTTATGCATCTGTTGAGATGACCATGTGGTTTTTGTTTTTGGCTCTGTTGATGTGGTGTATTACATTTATTGATTTGCGTATGTTAAACCATCCCTGCATTCCTGGAATGAACCCCACTTGGTCATGATGTATAATCTTCTTGATGATTTGCTGCATTCTGTTTGCCAGTATTTTCTTGAGAATCTTTGCATCAATGTTCATTAGTGAGATTGGCCTACAGTTCTCCTTTTTGGTTGGGTCTTTCTCTGGTTTTGGTACTGAGAATAATACTTGCCTCCAGGAATGATTTAGGGAGGTTTGCTTTCTTCTCAATTTCATTGAAGAGTTTAATGAGTATTGGCTTCAAATCTTCTCTAAATTTCTTGTGGAATTCAGCTGTGAATCCATCAGGACCTGGCTTTTCTTTGTTGGTAAGTTTTTAATTACATTTTCAATTTCAATGGCTGATATTGGGTTGTTCAAAATTGCTGTATATTCTTGGATGAGCTTTTGTAGTTCATATGTTTCTAGGAATCTGTCCATTTCCTTTGTGTTTTCCGCTTTATGTGAGTAGAGATTTTCAAAGTAGGTATTCATGATCTTTTGAATTTCCATAGGATCTGTAATAATTTCCCACTTTTCAGTTCTCGTTGTGTGAATTTGGGTTTTTTCTTTCTTTTTCTTGATAAGGTTAGCTAGGGGTTTGTCAATTTTGTTTATTCCCTCAAAAAACCAACTTTTTGATTCATTAATTCTTTGGGTTTTTTTTTTTTTTTTTTTTTTTTTTTTTTTTTTTTTTTTTTTTTTTTTTTTTTTTTTTTTTTTTTTTTTTTTTTTTTTTTTTTTTTTTTTTTAGTTTTGTTTCATTGATTTCTGCTCTAATCTTTACAATTTCTCCTCTTCTATGAGCTTTGGGTTTAGTTTGCTCTTCTTTTTCTAGAAGTTTGAGATAGAGCATTAGGTTATTTATTTTTGCTCATTCTGTTTTCTTGATATGACAATTTATTGCTATGTATTTCCCTCTTAAGAGTGCTTTCATTGCATCACACAGATTACATTGTTTCCGTATTTTCATTGAATTGTAGGTACTGTTTTATTTCTTCTTTAATTTCATCTGTAGCCCACTGGTTGTTCAAAAGGTTGTTATTTAATTTCCATGTATTTATGCAGGTTTTACAATTTCTTTTGCCATTAATTTCCATTTTGAGTGCGCTATTGTCAGATATTATGCATGGTATGATTTCAATACCTTTGCATTTACTTAAGAATGTTTTATGGGATAATATATGGTCTATTTTGGAGAATGTCCCATGCACAGCTGAGAAGAATGTGTATTCTGATGTGGTTGGGTGGAATGCTCTGTAAACATGTACTAAGTCCAATTCTCACAGGTATGATTCAGTTCTGTTCTTTGCTGACTTTTTGTCCAGTTGATCTATCTCTTTGTGACAATGGGCTATTAATATCCCCTGTTGTAATTGTGTTCTTGTGTATTTGGTTTTTCATGTCCATTAGCATCTGTGTTATATAGTTGGGTGCTCCTGTGTTTCATGCATATATATTTATAATTGTTCTTCCTCTTGAATTTTTCCACTAACAAAGTGTGTAGTGGCCTTCTTTATCTCTTTTAATCATTTTAGGTTTAAGGTTCACATTTTCTTCAAATAGAATAGCTACCCCTGCTTTTTTCTGTGTTCCTGTTGCATGGAATACTGTTTTCCATCCTTTGACTTTTAATCTATGAGTTTCCTTTTGGGTCATATGTGTTTCTTGTATACAGTATATTGTGGGATCCTGTTTCTTGATCCATTCTGTCAATCTATTTTTATAGGTAAATTGAAGCCATTTACATTTATGAATATCACTGATACGTATTAGCTCGACTTTGCCATGTTATTTTCCAGTTGTTTGCTTCTTGCTTGTCCCTTTATTTAATTGCTTATCCTACCTGGTGGTTTCTTTCTGTTGTTGATCTGGAGATTGTGCTCATTTTTATCTCTGTCTAGTATGTCTTTCAGTACTCTTTCTAGGGTTGGTTTGGTGGACATGAATTTCTTCAGTTGTGCTTTGTCATGGAAGTATCTTGTTTCTCCTTTAAATTTGAATGAAAGTTTTGCTGGGTACATCAGTCTGGGTTGAAGGTTGTTTTCTTTCAGGGCTTGAAATACCTCACTCCAAGCTCTTCTTAACTTGAGAGTTTGTGCTGAAAAGTCTGCCATGATTCTAATGGGCTTTCCTTGATAGGTGAGTTGTGTCTTTTCTCTGACAGCTTTTAGTATTCTGTTTTTATGCTGTATGTCTGAGATCTTAATTATTATGTGTCTGGGTGTGGATTTATGCTGATTGTGATGGTTTGGCATTCTATATGCCTCACTTACCTGCATATCAGATTTTTCCCCCCATATTTGGGAAATTTTCTGCTAATACTTCTGTGACTATTTTATGTATGTCGTTTGTGTTGACCCTTGGCATCATCTTGAAGCTTCTGGATTGTCATTTCATGCTGCTTTGTCATTTTCAAAAGTTCTATCCTTTTCTAATCACTAATTGCGATCCTGTCCTCAATTTTCGAAATCCTACCCTCAGCTTCATTTAAGCGGTTTTGCACGCTTTCAATAGAATTCTTTGTTTCTTGGATGTCTCTTTGAGTTTGTTTCATGAATTCTGCTTGTTTTTTATATTGTTCAGTCAAAGTTTCAAGCAGTTTCCCATGCTACTTTACTTTTTTCTCTATTTCTTCTTTAGCTACATTCAGCAACTCCTTTACTAAGGTTGTTGTTTCTATCTTTACATGGGAGAGTACTTCTAATTTGATTTTCTCTATAGCCTCATGTAGTTGTTTTTTTATTTCACTTGCTATCTTTTCAGAGATTTCCAGTGTGTTACTTTTGGAGTCCTCTATTTCATTGTCTCCTGTACTTGCTCCTGGTGGACTAGATGTTTGAGATTCCATTTTGCTTTTTCATTTTGCCATTTTCCCCTTTAGAGTTAGTGTTTGGTATTTCAGTCCCGCTAGGCTGGCCCCAGACTCAGGGCATGGTCTTACCGCCTGGAAGCAGAGTTTGGAGTCCACTGGGTGCACTGGGATGCTGCTGCAGCATGCGGTCAAAGCCCCGGGTTGGATTCTGGGCCCTGCTCTCTGACCAGAGTTCGCTGGGCATGACGCAGTTAGGTCAGCTGGTCCCTCTCCCACAATTTAGGCTGGCCGTAGACACAGGGCATGGTCTTATTGCCCAGGAGCAGAGTTCTGAGTCCTCCCTGAGCTGGGATGCTGCTGGCAGCGCGCAGTCATGGCCCAGACAAGTTTTGAAAATGAGTTGCATTCAGAATCACAGTACCTGCATAGAATAAGTAGGATAGCTCCACAAAATAAATGCATTGTTTGTCTTTATTTTGTATCTGCTAAACCTGCCATTCTAGAATTATTAGGAACCTAGGAGAAAGGTGGTGTAATATGTGACACTAATAAGACAACATAATATGTTTCCAGATCACAGTGTCCTCCTGACCCAGTGTACAGTCCTCAGATAGGGACCGGGGAACACCTGTTTCTGAGCATGTAGAATGTGAGTCTTGTCCTCTTTCCTATGTGGTTTAATTTTCAAGAGTCTAAGCTTAGTGTGTGGTGTGCTGTGTAAATGATTTATGGATTTAACACTGGTTAACGGTCATATTTTAATGCCACCAAAGTTTTAGGGGTAACATGGTTCCTAGCTAACTGTCTTGGTTACTTTTCTCTCATTGCTGAGACAAAATACCTGATGCCCAAAATTAGGGAAGAAAAGGTTTATTTAGCTTACAGTTTTTGGAGTTTTCAGTCCATACTCAGCTGGCTCCAAGGCAAGGTGGCATGGCACTGGGGCAACACTTCAAGGCAGCAACCAGAGCAAAAAGAGGGAACAAGCTTCTTCTCCTTCCTTGCACTGTACACACCCCCTCCACCCTGCTCCAGGGTGAATGTAGCACTCACAGAATCTCTGTGTGCTCCTCTTGCACAGGATGAGGATATTTACAAAGTAAGGATCCTGGTTCCCTGCTGAGTCTCTTAATTAAACTTCTAAACTTCTCAAGTTGACACAATGTATCAACCATAACGAACATTAAGTGACTTTATAGCTACAAGAAATGTGGTATGTAAAGTTTTGTATGTGAGGAAGAAAAAAAAGGTAGATCTGAAAGTTAAAACAAATAAAATGCTTAGGTAGTATGTATTGGTTCATAATCTGCTGGGTCCAAGGCAGGGTGGCTCAACAGTTCATGGTGGAGAACAGCAAAAGCAACAAGAACAAAAAGGGAGAAGTGGGAGAAAAGACTTTTCTGTCTGTAACAGTATGGGTATGCCACCATCGTATGGTGGGTGTAGCACTCACACTCCCAATCCGAGCACTAGACAATGAATCACAAACTATAGATTCACCTGCCTCAATGACTGCATGAAGGTTTGCAGGGGCATCTAGGCACAAACCCTAACATAGTATTTCTTTCTTTTGTGTTTTCTGAAATACATTGTCCAGAACTGGTGTGACTTTTTTTTTTTTTTCTTTAAATGTTTGGTGGAATTTACCAGAGAAACTATTTACACCTGGCGGTTCAGGCAGGAGAGAGAGGGAGAGGGAGAGGGAGGGAAGGAGGGGGGGAGGGAGGGAGGGAGAGAGAGAGAGAGAGGGAGGGGGAGGGAGAGAGAGGGAGAGAGAGGTTTTTGGTCTGTTTGGCTTTTAAATTCATTTGGTGTAAAGATTTGCACTTTTGTGGGGAGTAGTTCACTGTAAAGTTAAAAGGAAATTACAGAGATTTCTTACATAATCCCTACCCCAACACATCCACAGCCTCCTCCATTATCAGCATCCTCTACCAAATTGGTACATTTGTTATAGTTGATAAACTTTGATGCATCATAATCCATTGTGGTCCATAGTTTAGGATTTAGCTTTGTTTTTTACTTTACTGTCTCCATAGTTTTACCATCTCCAGAATGCCTTATAATTAGAATCATATAATATGTGACCTTTTCAGATTGACTTCCTTTACTTATATGAATTTAAATTCTTCTCATATCTTTATATGACTTGACATCTCATTTCTTTTTAGTGCTAAATAATATTGTCTGGGGGCTGGGGATTTAGCTCAGTGGCATAAAGCACCTGCCTGGCAAGCATGAGGTCATGAGTTTAATACCCAGTACCAAAATAATAATAATATAATAATAATAATATTGTCTGGATGCACTGTAGTTTATCCATTCACCTTGTGAGGGGCATCACGGTTACTTTCACATTCTGGCATTTGTTAATGAAGCTGCTAAAAATGCCTATGTTCAAGTTTTCATGTGACATTTGTTTTTACCTCCTTCAGGTAAATACCAAGGAGCATAGTTGCTGAATCATATGATAAGTTTGCTTACTTTTTAAAGAAACTGCCATACTTCTTCCAACATGGCTACACCATTTTGTACTTGCAGAACTGAGAATAGAGCTTAATGATAGAGCACTTTCATAGCATGCAAAAGGCCCTGCAGTCCATCCCCAGCACCACATAATAAAAGAAAAACAAATAAAAATAACAGTCATACTTAAATGTATAAAGTATACTGTCAGCCATTCTGCATTCTGACCAGCTTTTGCTGCTTCATATCCTTGCTGGCAGTGGTAGCCTCTGTGTTAATGGCTTTGGCCATTGTAGTAAGTGTGCAGTGGTATCTTTTACTGTTTCACTTCCATTTCTATGGTGACATATCATGTAGAATGTCTTTTTAGTAATGCTCCTTTGCCACCTGTATGTTGCTTTTGCTGAGGTACATGTCAAGTTTTTTGGTCCAAAAGCTTATAAACCACATATTAGGTACTCAAAACAATGACTCCTACATCCCTGCTATCAGAATCTGCCTTAGTTAGTAAATTTGTTGACCCTGAGGCACACTACCCAACATCCACAATTGTAAGGATGAGAAGTTAATTTTGTCTCATGTTTCAACCCATAGTTGACTGGCTACAAGTCAGGATGGCCTGGGACAGGTTATGCCAGAGGAGAGCTACTCACTTCAGGGCAGACAGAAAACCAGAAGTGAAAGGAGGAATCAAGAAAGGAGATAAAACCTTCCAAATCACACCCACAGTGACCCACCTCTTCCAACCAGAGTAGACCTAACAGCAAGTCAGTTATAACACTCCTACAACCCAGTCAACTTCCAAAGTGCCTTCTTATGTTACATGAGGCTTTGGGGGATATGTAGATATAAACCATTACAGGGGAAAAGGTTTCTTTTTTTTTTTTTTTCCCCATTTAGTATGTTGGTAGTAGGTTCGTCATAAATGGCTTTTATCAGTTTATGGTAAAGTTCTCAATATGTATTTTTTCATGGTTTACACAAATGGATATTGGGTTATGTAAAGGCCTTTTCTTCATCTATTGAGATGGTCATGTGATTTTTGTCTTTGCTTCTGGTGATATATTACTTTTATTGATTTATGTATATTGAACCATCCTTGTCTCCCTGGGATAAAGCCAAAGATGATGTGTGCTGTTTTAGTGATTTGTTACATTCTGTTTGCCAGTATGTATCTTGTTGAGATTTGTTGCATCTATGTTCATTAAGAAGATTGGCATGTTGTTGTTGTTGTTGTTGTGGTTGTTGTTGTTGTTGTTAGGTCCTTTCCTGGTTTGGGTATCAGGGTGATACCTGCCTCCAGGAATAAGTTTGGCAGGATTCCTTCTCTTTCATTTTCATTGCAGAGTTCAAACTGTATTGGTGGTACATTTTTCCTGAAGTTCTGGTAGAATAATTTGTTTGGTGGTAGAGTTTTTATTACTGCCTCTATTCATAGCCTATCATTGGTCTATTCAGAGTTTTTAATAATTCTTGGTTCACTTTTGGTAATTCATATGTATCTAGGGTTTTCTCTATTCTAGGTTTTTAAATTTATTGGAATGTAAATTTCATATAATCCTCTAGATTGCACATTAGTGGTTGTGATTTCACCTTTCTCTATTTCTATTTGCATTGATGGGAACCATAACCTCTGTTATGATTCTTTCCCTTTTTTTGGTAATTTTGATAATTTTACTCTTATTATCCTTTTAAAGAATTAGCTCTTGATTCATTGATCCTTTTTATTGTTCTTTGATTCTCAATTTCATTAATTTCCACTCTGCTCTTTACAGTTTCTTCTTCTAACTTGAGATTTGGGTTGCACTCATCTTTCTAGGATCCTGTATAAGTAGGGTTTTTTTTTAAATTTGAACTTGCTGAATTCTTTTAATGTGTACATTTAGAGCTCTAAACTTCCTAGAACTGCTTTCCTTGTGTTCTATAGGTTTTGGCATTTTGTGTTTCCATTGTCATTTGGTTCTATCTGCCTCTTGTGCTTGTACTGAATTTTTTTAATTTGGAAAGTTTTCTGCTGTGATTTCAATGAATACATTTTTTAGGCCTTTTGGATTGTCTCCTGTTTTTTCTTTATTCCTGTAATTTTGATATGGTTTTTAGTTTGTTTTTGTTTTTGCTTGTCTTTTAGCAGCTATTAGGTTGAGTTTGCATGATTTCTTGTGGCTTTTAATCTATCATTGACTTTAGAATTTGCTAATTCCACCTTGTCTTCAGTATCTGATACTCTGTCTTCATATTGATCAAATGCTACCCATACTTTTTATTGAATTTTTCATATTTTTTTATTTCTGCCTGCTTTTTTTCAATCAATTCTAATTCTTTAAAAACTGGTCATTCATATTTTGTATTATCTTCTTTAGTTTGGTTAGTTTACTGTTTGTTTCTTCAAGATTGAACATTTAATTTGTAAAGTTCTTTGTCTGATTAATAAAATTCTCCTTAACCTCACCAAATATTGTAGGAATTTGCTTATGTGTTTCTCCGTTGAGCTCTTCAAACATGTTGACCATTTTGTTTTTGAGTTCTTTACCAGTAACTTCCTCCACTTCAGTGTCCATGAGATTAGCTTTGGGAGAGTTAAGGGTTTGGGGAGCTGTTTTGCTTTTATATCTCATATTTGTGTTGTTTTTGTTTTGCAGATTGAAGATCACGGTAGTAACATTTTCACTACTATAGAGATTTCTTTGGTTAGATCTGTCTCCCTATGATGTGTCCTTATGTTTGGTTATGTTTTGATTTTTGCTCTCTTTTTCACTCTACTCAGGATGAACGTCTTTTGTTGAGGGTCTTAGTGTCCAGTCTTCTTTTGGGGGCTCCCCAGAACCACACAGACAGGAGAAAACCACAGTTATGCTGATGACACATATTTGCATACAGTAAAAACTAACAGCAACAATTGTGCCACTATTAACAATAGAGGAGAATTGAGCAGTAATACTGTACTCAACTAACAAAGCTTAATAATAATAATAATAATAATAATAGTAATATTGGAAGCAGTACGGAAAGGGAAAGTAAATGAAGGGAAAGAAGTAAATTTTTTAAAAGATGAGAAAAATGATATAAATAATCCAACTAAAGAATAAAATGAAATTAATTAAATCAGGTGAAAATAAAAGAATACAAAAGAAAAATAAAAAATAAAATGAAAAGCAAAATAAAGGAAAAAAGAATAAACAGAAAAATAAAAGAAAGAAAAAGTGCAGTCAGTCCAAAAATTCCTCCATGCCTGTGGGTTAGTGGTTTCTTCCCAAGGCCTTCAGATACAGGGAATCCACCAGATACAGGGAAGGGATAGTGAGGCACTACTAGGTCCTATTTTTATTTCCACAGTCACTTTTTGTGTGAATATGTGCTTGAGTCTTACCTGTCTTTCCTTGTCTTGTAGGGTCAATCCTTAGGGCTATATTCTCCCCAGAAGCTCTTAGTGTTTGTGTCTCTGTGTGTGCCCCAAATAACAGCTGTCACCATCCAGCTTTATAGCGTGTGGTCTTGTGAGTTCATCTTAGTCCAGAGGCCCCTCTACCTGTACATAGCAGGCTGTGACAGTTGTCTTAAGTCCAGGTTTGTCCCCAGTCACAATGGCAGATGGGGAAAGCAAACAGATCAGTGGCAGCAGTAAGCAGTAGGCAGCAGCACTTCACTGGACTCAATACTTTCAGACCTGCCCCTCAGAAAACCACATGTAACAGGCTCTTCTCCTTCCCAGTCTACGCGTGCCACAGCTTGTACTTCTCATGGGGTCTGTGACCACCGTGCCCCATAACTGTCTCTTACAGCTATCTCCCACCCAGTCACTGAGGAGGAATGACCCAGAAACCCTGAAGTGTAGTTGTTCTGTAGCTCAGTTTTAAACAATTAACCCCTTTCTACAATGGCTACTGGTTAATCACTCCCCAGTATGGCCATTGCTGGATTCCTTTTACAACTCTAGTTGCCTTGTGGAAGGAGTCACTTTCATAATAAAACCCACACTGTGTTTGCAGTGTACAGGCACCATGGGCTTCTCTTAAATTAGAATCACTAAGTAATCTGTTTCTCCCTGGGGCTGCCAACCCTCCCTGGGCTTTACCTTGTGTTCCCAGGAACCAGGATTGGTGCTCCAGCCTGCCTTGTTCTTTTTTCTCTGCATTGTCTTCAGTTTCTCCAGTTGTTCTGTGGTTTCTGCTTTCCTTATCAGGCTCTTTTTTGGTTCCTAAAGCTCATCTTTCTTCTCTCTTTGCTAAGTTGTTACTTTCCAGGTGTCACAATTCCAGGTCCTAGGAAGGTATGATGTATTGTTCCCCTTGTTTTCCTCTGCTGTCTTCCAGACTCTTAACTTGGATAATTTCAAAAGGCAGGGGTAGGGATGGGGTCTCAGCAGAGGGTAGAATCAAGTGTAAATCATGTTCTGTTGTAGCCTGTCCAGTTCCCAGCTGGACAGTGTAACCCAGGCAGCTCCTGAGGTGGCTGCAGACTTCCTTCCCTGTAAACCCTTGACAAAGGCCTTGGATACAGCTCTCTGGGCTGAAAACAGTGAGTTTCTGCCTGTGTTGGTTTGTACTATACATTTTTTTACCTGCTTGGTTAAATGTTACCCAGTTTTATCGTTTTTGATGCTAGTATAAATGGAATTGTTTTCTTAATTTCCTTTTCAGATTGTTCATTGTTAGTATTAGCTTTTTAGTTTTTCATCATTTAATATAATGTTAACTTCTGAGTTTTTCATGAATATATTTATATTACCGCCGACCTTACTACATGACAGTTCCACTTACTCTGCACCCCTCTATCATTTGCTACTGTTACACTATCATTTAAACCACTGTTGCCAGTGTGCTATGATATTTTACTGGGATTTTAATTTCTGTGATGACAGTAGCATCAAACGCTTTCCTGTCTGCTTACAGAGGTGGTTTTCCAATGAAAGTCAATGTTAGATAATTTACCATGTAAGTGTATACCTTGAGTCCAGCAAGTTCCAGTCCATCAGTTTAGTTTAGGCTCTTAATTAAGTTGTTGTCAATTTTACTATTATTATAGCTATATGTTTACTTTTATAATAAAAGTTTGAAAAAAATGAATCTCCAGAATATAATGTATGTGATCTTTAGTAATTTCTCAGCCTTAAGTGTTTTTAAAGAAATGGGAGAAAAGTAGTTTTTTATAATCTTTAAATAGTGAAATATTAGAGTTGTATTTGGGAATGAATTGCAACTTTTTGAAGAGTTTCATTGATACTACTTATCAAGAAGTGATGTTTTTCCAAGTGGTATATTAATGCTCATAAATGATACAAATAGTAAAAATACAAGTATTTACTTATTCTCCAGTGGGCATCACTATAGTTTGCTAATGTCAGAAGCATCCCTGAAAATGAAGCTGTATCCAACTGACTGTAATTAGAATTAGATTGTTTCATGCATGGGAGGTACTGAGGTTTCTGTAATTCCTGGTACCACAGCTTTCTTGTAATTCTACTCATCTTTGACAACTTAAAAAAGCTCATCTTTTTCTTGCAAAATATTCAAAACATAGTCAGGTTGCTGTTATTATTAACTGTTTTCACTTTCAAATTTGGAATGTAGCATTGAGGAATGGCTCAGGAATTATGAGAGCCTAGAAAGCAGCCTTTTTCAAATGCATTGAAGTAAGAACACAAGGGAGGAAAAAAACCCAGGAGGGACAGTGAAATGTGACAGAACACTATAAATCCCACAGTCACACTCAATTTGTAATATCTAGTAATGATTGTCAGCTATGTTAACTCATAATTAAATTTTAGTCATTTAAGATTTTAGCATATGAACAGATGCCCTATTTTACTCACTGTCCCTTTAAATCCCACTTTTTAAAAAATCTGCTTTACTTATAAATGACTTTAGAAAAATTAGTATATATTAACCATTTGCTATTCGCCCACCTTGGAGGTAGTCTCTCTCTTATATTATCTCTAGTCTTTACTACTACACAATAAGCCCAGTAGTAGATAACAAATGAGACTTAAGAACTCAAGAAATGAAAGTTTTTCCCTAAAGTCATAGAGCTGTATTTTAAGAGCATAGAGTGGTATTTTAAGTCAAACTTGGTGTTAAAGCCTTTAGTTTTTCTACTATGCTAGTATTTCTCATCATAGTCAAATTAAAATACAGTTTGTGGAGTTAGATTTTAATGGTCCATAATGCACATCTAGTGTTAGAAACCCCTGGACAGACACCCTGGGGTTATACCAGAGCAGAAAGAAAAGTATAGTGAAAAAAACACATTTCCCTTTTAAGTATATACAGTGTTGTCCATATATCTGTGCCAAAACGTATCTTTTTAGAAACTTCCAGTACAAGATGGTATGCTGAGAACATACTGCAAGTTCCTTTTGCTACTATGAGGACCTAAAAATAATCTTTCTGTCCTCCTCCAAAGAATATATAGCATCAAACACAACTGTGATAGAAAACAAAAAGCAGGATGGACCCAAAATGATAAGGAATCTCCAAAAAAAGGCATTGGAATGTAGATTAGAATGATAAAATATGTATAAGAGTAGAATACTATCAAATCTTTGAGACTAAAGGAGTTTGTTTATGTTTAATCTACTGGACTAGCAAATGTGACTCTGCCTCTTCTTGCCTTTGTTTCTCCTTGAAGTCTAACACACAAAACTAGGCAGTGTTGTTATTAATATCCAAAAAGGATGGAAGCCCCAGAATACTACTTATCCATGTTCACTACCTAGTGATACATTTTGTCTGCATGTCCCAATGCTGCTTTAATTACATACATCAGTCACAACCTAATAAAGTGTCTCTATAAAGTCTAAACAAAGAGGAGCTGACAAACCAGAATCACAAAATATTTGAGGAAAACTACATTAGTATCATGAATAAGGGCACCACATTCTACAAGTGGAACAACTTAATAAGGAAAGCAAAACAGTCTTTAGAGTATATATAATTACTATCCTCAGAGATAGGCACATGGCATTATTCATTGAAAAATAAAACTTTAGAACTTTTTGAAAGGAATGATTCAAAAAAGAGGAACAAAGATTAGAAAAATAAAGTAAATTGAAAGACTATTAGGATATGATAGTTATAATTAAATTGATGGTAATTATAATCAGTTATGATTGACAGAAAACAGTGATTGTCTTCAGAATTTTTAGGGAAAATAACTTTGAACCTAGAATTCAGTATCTATTCAAATAATAAAACTGAGGTTCGTTAAACATGGAAGGACTCATGGTAAATATAATTAACAGAAGAAAAGAGGATGAATGTTGTACCTCAAAACCATTTGGGAGCAAGAAAAATGGAACTCAGAAAACTCAATAACATGTAGCAAGTAGGAAAAGGAAAGTTATAGAAGCTACAGGAAAGCATGAGAAATAGAAGCACAATTCAGAAAGATTACATTCGTCTATGAAAAGAGAATCTTTCAAATTAAAGTAGAAAATTGCTGTTTACAAGAAGCACATAGAGCATAAGTAAAAATATTCTTTAACTACTGAGTTTCTCAGCTGTCATTAAGTGAATCAGTCACTAAAAACATCATAATATTCAGAGCAAAGAAATGATGAAACTCCAATTTGATGACTTTGTTTTTATTTGCACAACTCTTACATGCAATACTGTAATGTTCCGCAAAATATAAAGCCACAGTACTGACCTGTACAATACAAGCAGCGAAAACTGCGGTACCTACTGTAGAAGAAGCTACCATAAGGCCACACTGCTGCCTGCATCGAAAGTCTGGCTGCATGTGCTAAGTCCCAACAGAGGGCTCCTAAGTCTGAACAGCACCCTTTGGTTCTAAGTCCGGACAGTCTTACACATGTAGATCATTAAATGGAGAATGTCATTATAGACAAGAAATTTGGGGGAAATTAATCAGGCAAGTAAGTAAAAGTAGTGAGCATAACAATTGAATTCAAAGCAAAAAAAATTTATTATTTTATTAATATGAGTTCATCTAGTAATAACTTTGACATGAAGAAAAGAAAGCTAATAGAGAAGAGCAATTGTGACTTAATGAAAGCCACAATCATTCCAGGAGATAATGGCACAAATTTTTCAGAGAATGATAGAACAAAATTAAAAAACAAAAGTATGTTTGAAAGCAATTAACAACCTTCATTTAATAAATATATGGAGGCAAATATTTATTTCAAACGTAAGGGAAACATTCATAAGTTTTATCAGATATTAAGACACAAAACGGGCTGGGGATTTAGCTCAGCAGCATTAAGCACCTGCCTGGCAAGCGCGTGGTCATGAGTTCAATCCCCAGTACCTGTTTAAAAAAAAAAAAAAAGACACAAAACATCTGAATAGATTTTAAACAGAAAATATACAAGTCATGTACACAGATCACATAAAGTAAAACTGGAGAAGACAAAGCAAAAAACCCTTTAAAATTTTAGGGGAAAAAAGTAAAATCAGAATTCACAAATATTTTTGAAGTGAGTGATGTCAGGAATCTATGTATGAAAAGCATGAGATGCTATCAAATCTTACTCAGAGGAAATTCACACTTTTTAATTCGTTTCTTCAAATATTAGAGAAACTTTAAGTGTGTAATCATTTGATAGCCATTTTTATTTAATGTTCCATGAATATTTTAGGATTAGTAATCTCTTCTGATGAAGACACACTTATCTAAAAGTAATTCCTATCCTTCCCATAACTTGTTTCTTCAACGCATGTAAAATTTAGCCTATCTTATTTTTTAAAGTATATTCATAGTAAAATCCCATTTGAAATTATTTTCTGCAGTCAGCATTTCTCACATCAGTCCATCTCTATATATGCTTTAAAGTATGGAATGACACTCAGCCAGTGCTAATGCTTTTTCTATCTGGGTAATGGAGTGTTGGTTGATTGCTTTTGCTATTTTGTGCAGGGTCTCAGAATGTGCTCAAACTGTGGGCTCAAGCAGTCCTCCTGCCAGAGTCTCCCAAGTAGCTGGGACTACAGGTGTATGCTACTACACCCAGCTATTTTGTAGTTTTATGTATTACTTACATTTTGTAAAACTTAAGGTTACTTGTAAAACTTAAGACATAAAACTTAGTGTAAACCATTTTGTAAAATTTAAGATTATTTGATTAAATAAATGAATTAAACAATTTCTTTAAAAAATTTTTAAATGAATGATAAAATAATTCAGTGAAAATAAAGGACCAGCTTAATAAGAAGAGCAGTAATCTGGTGGCTATGTTCTTTGGTAAAAGATAAATAAAACTGAAGTGTTGGCAAGTCTGAAAAAGAAAATATACTAATCATTAGAAAGGAAGCATATCTGAAAATGCAGACATTTATAAATTATAAGACTTTTATGCTGGATGCAGTGACACATGCTTATAATCCCAACACTTATGAGGCTGAGGTGGGAGGATCACTGAGAGTTTGAGGCTGCCTGAGCTACAAAGTGAGTTCGAGGCCAGCCTGAACTGCATAGTAAAACTGTCTCAAAAAGATCCCCTCAAAAAAGTTCTACGTGCAGATTTACAGTAATATGTAAACCAAAACATATGAGTAATTTTCAGAAAAATATGATTACTCACATTGTCCCAAGAAAAATGAAAATCCCTTAATTAACTGTTTTCAGAAAGAACTGAAAAGAACTTTGACATTGGTCCTTATTATACCTCAGGTTTTATAGATAAGTTCTAAAAACCTTTTAAAGACACTTATATAAAGTTGCATAATGTATAAGAAAGGTAGGACCCCAGCCATCTGGTTTTATGATATTAACAGTAATAAAACCAGACATAGGTGTAGAAGAAAAAATAAAACTGTAAACCTTTTTTGCTTAGGAAGCTAGGACTCAAAAGTTATAAATAAAATATTAGCAAATTGAAGTCATAAATATATTATTTGCATAAATTTATCCATGAAGCAATAGTTCTCAGCATTATAAAATCACTTTGTATAATATGTTAGTTATATAAAGGAGAAAATTGTGCAATCATTGTGGTGGTAATGCCCCTACAAGGCATTCAATAAAATGCAACCATGTGATTTTTGCATAAAGACAATTAGATCAATAGAACAGAGTAAACATTCTGAGACAGACCCATGTTTATCTCACAATTAAAATTTATAATAAATATGGCATTTTAAATCAATAAAATAATGGACTACCAAAAAATGATGTGTGTTTAGAAAAATAGATGAAACCTTTCATACCATTCACAGAAATGCAAACTT
The DNA here is from genome assembly GCA_004027455.1 of Hydrochoerus hydrochaeris. Taxonomy (NCBI): domain Eukaryota; kingdom Metazoa; phylum Chordata; class Mammalia; order Rodentia; family Hydrochaeridae; genus Hydrochoerus; species Hydrochoerus hydrochaeris. The sequence continues at coordinate 16,308 of PVLA01008182.1, forward strand.
CCTTATGACATGGTACCTTTAAAAAGTTAAAAATATAAATGCTAGACTTTAAAAAATATTTTTACTGAATAAAAAAAATCATATTTGCAATAAAAGTGAAGAAAAGAAAGACGAGGAAATAGGGAAATGAGCAAAGAACATAAACAGAGAAGTCTGGGTGTTACGGCATGTAACTGTAATACCAGCACTTGGAAGTCTGAGGCAGGAGGATTGTCGTGAGTTCTGGACCAGCCTGAGCTACAAAAGTAAGCTCAAGGCCCACCCGAACTCAGTGAGACCCTATCACAAAACAAAACAAATATAAACAGAGACTCACAGAAAAGAAATAAACATTAAGAAAGATGTTCAATCTCAAGTTTTAAAGACAATAAAATGTTTTAATATTCCAGATTGGTAGAACTGTTTTAAGTTAACGTATCTAGCAGTAGCAAATGTGTTGGGAAAATGGATAGTTTCTTAGTAATTAATTGTCAGGTTGTAAAGTTGTAGAATTTGGCAGTCTTTTCTGTACCCTTAGTATGTATAAAGAAGTGTCAGATATATCTTTAATCCTGAGGCAAGTCATTTGTCATTATTTTACCTTTGAGGTTTAGAACTGAGAGAGGACACATGGCAGGACTGGATTTCACTCCTCTCTAGTAGTGCTGGCGCTTCATACTCCCTTGTGCTGCTGAAGGAACCAATACTTGAAACTCAGTATATGTCACAAAGTAGGCCTTTGTGATCAAAGGATGGTTGAAGGAAATGCTAGAGATTGTACTGCAAAGGTAAGTTGAGCTAAAATCATTAAGAATCTTAAATATGCTAACAAGGGGATTGGGTTTTTTCTTCATGAATGTTGAGGATCCATCAAAAGTTTCTGAATTGTGACTGAAAACAGTGTGAATAGGGTAGCAGCAGGAAGACCAGTGAGATTTCCGAGGTGGTTGTTTAAGTGAAAATATGAGGGTAGTGCATGTGGGATTGTCAAAAAGAAGGAAGCGACAAGGGGCATGGGTGTGGAGTGAACTCAATACGGAGCCCGCCTTCAGCACATCAAAAGGACTATTCTCAACTTGATGCTGTTAGAGCTGAGATACATTAGCGATAAGTAGTAAGATTTAGTGATGAACTGGATTGGCGGAGAGGGCTGACAGTGTAAAAAAAAAGAGAGAGAGAGAGAATAAGAATTAAAAATGACTCCCAGTTTTTATTTGGGCATTTGGTATATGTTGGTATGATGGACTGACACGGGAGGTTTTTGCGTGCTAAGAGGTAGGATGCCAGTATTTCTTTTGCAACCTTACGGGTAAGATGCCTCTTAAATGTCTAAGAGTTGTCAAGAAGGCAGTGTGCAGCAGAAGTTAAAGGAGAAATATGGACTAGAGATGAAATCTGAGAGTAATAAACATGTAATTTGGTATCCAAAGCCATAGAATGAATAAAGTAACTTATAAGAATGGAAAAGGAGGAGGAAAGAGCTAAGGAGTGATCTTGATCTTTTCAGTACTAGACTGAGAGGTCTAGTGTCACAGAAGCCTGTGAAACGTAATGAGGTAACCAGTAATGTAGGAAGAAAATCAAAAGGGTAGAATGTCCCAGAAGTTACAGAAATATTCCAGGAAGAATAGACTGGCTGTCAGAGTGGGGTTGGGGGATAGTTCTTGGTAACCTGAACTAGCAGAGTTTCAGATGCTAGTGGAATTAATCCCTGAGTGGAGTGGGTTGAAGAGATGAAAAATACTCTTTTTAAGGATTTTTGTTCTGAAGGGTACTGGCAGAATACAATGGTACCCATAGGTGATATGTTTTGTTTTTTAATATGAATAATATCGTGGCACATTCCTATGCCAGTGGAAGTTACCTGGAATAAAGCAGTGAATGATGCTGAAGAGAGTGGTAATGCAGGAACGGTCCTTGAGAAGTCACAAGTGAATGAGATCCCAGACACAAATAGAAGGCATGTCAGTTAGCTTTCTATCACTATGATAATTTACCTGAAATAAAAATCTTAAAGGAGTCTGGGCGTAGTCTGTGGCAAGGCAGGTGAGGATCATCATGGTGGGGAATCACAATGGCATAAGTAAAGCTGCTCACAGCATGGTGGCTGGGAAGCAAAAACGGGAAAGGGCACTTCCTACTTCCTACAGTTGCATCACCACCCCAAGTTCCACATAGCACCACAAGCTCTAACATAACTTTTGGAGGACATTTAAGATAGAAGCTATAATGGGTGGGGGGGCTGGGTATTTAGCTCAGCGGCATAAGTGCCTGCCTTCCAAGCACATGGTCGTGAGTTCGATCCCTGGTACCGATAAAAAAAAAAGAAGCTATAATGGGATGGTTGGATTTGAAGAATGATGAACATTTTTTTCACTTAGAAGCCTGCAAAAGACAAAGTATATAGCATATCCAGTTGGGTTGGAAGAATTTTTGGAAGATGAAATAGGATTCATCTCCTAGGATCTGTATTCCTACTGATGTATTGGGCAAGGTTGTAAGTAGTAAGTTACCTGGCAGGAGGATTTTAGAGATTTGAGGAAAAAGGAAAATTTGTGAGATAGTTATCTGAAGTTGACAAAATACATATATAGAGAATCAACTGAATTCTGTGTCTAACTATAGTAAGTCTCCATTTTAGATTTGTGGCAATACATTCCAGTGACCAAAGTCAGCACAGTGTGTGTATGTGTGCGTGCGTGCGTGTGTGTGTGTGTGTGTGTGTGTGTGTTTTCCTGTAGCAGAAGCATCTTTAGAGTAAGCTATGGTTGGATTGGCATTTTATAAATAGAAGGAAAGACAAGAGAGTGTTTACAAAATGAAAACATAATTATTCATGGAATTTAGTCTGGGAATGGAGGGAAGTAAACATTGGGATTAGAAATGATAATGGTGATGATTTTTAAATCTTCGTGAGATGCAAGAATTGTTGGATAAAGGATCTGTAGTCCAAGCAAACATCCCAGTTGAATCTGATTCATGTACACAGTGGGCCACTCCTAAAATAGTGTTGGAGCATAAGGGAGTATTAGAGCAAATATGTCTACTTAAAAACAGCAGAACAGCTTCTAAGATAAATTGTTACGCATAGTGGCACACACTTGTAATCCCCAGCATTTAGGAGGCTGTGGCACAAGGATTGCTGTGAGTTTGAACCAGCCTGTGCTACATACTGAGTTGAAGGACAGTGTAAGCTACACAGTGAGACTGTGTCTCAAAATACCAAAACCAAATTAACCAAATTAAGTGTGTAGGAAGATATGGATCATCAAGTTCTCACTAACAGATTACAGGAAATGAATATAACAGTTTTTGTATTATAAGTTTAGCTTTTAAAATATTAAATTAGATAGCTATATTTTTTTCATGTGGTTATTTTGATCAAAGATTTATCCATTTATTTCTGACATTTTAAATTTAAATATTTTATGTGCATGTGAAAGTTATACTCTAAAACCTTTTTTGAGGTCCTGTGGTCCAGTGCCTGGAGGGCTGCTCCAACAGCATGGCTTGGCTTGTCCTCACCAAGAGCCTACATAGGCGCCAATGTGTAGGAAGCTTCTCATTCAGTGAGACTGTAGCAGAGGTACACACCGTTAAAGAAACAGTTTGAACTCAGAATGACCTCCGTGCACAGGCAGGGAAGCATGGGGCCTATCCTTGTTTGAAGGCTGTTGGGCTATTTAACCGCATCTGCCATCTTATTATGGAAACTCACTATGAGAACGTTCTGAAGAAAGTCTCCAGATATGCTCAAGAACAGAATGAGAAGATACCTGCTCCCCAAGGCCTCTTCCTGGCGGGCCTCGTGAGCAAGGACTTGGAGTAATTGAAATGACCATTTGTGAAGACAGGCATGAGCCGCAGGAGATAAACCATAGCATGAAAGACCCTGCTTCCCGCTGGGACCTTCATCTATGCACTGACCAGTCACAGACTGACCCCACCTCCTCCCCGAGCATCAGTCCTTTGGATCTGCTGCCAGAGCCATGGTGCCATTTACTCCAAGGACTTTCTAAAATTTTATACCTGGGGTGACCTCTAGTCACTCAGTATCCACTTTGTGTCTCCAAATTGAGTAGGACTCTTTTGATTAGTTTCTGAGAAGACAAAATGAAGCATTTTACTTTTTCATGCAAAGTTATTTAGTAAAATATACAATTGATCAGTCAATGCAAAGTTTTACTTCTCACCTGCACTAGTACCACTTTATTCTGTGGGCCAGTTTCCCAGGTGGCTTTTCGCTTCAGTGAGTCCTATCTTAGTATTCGGTCTGATTCCCTGAAGTTAATAAAATATTTTGCTTGAGGTGGGTACATGTGTTTGTGGTTTTGCTAATGCAGCTCCCAGATTTCAAAGAACTATCCATTTTACTATGATTCAAATCCTAAGATTGATTTCTGCTGTTCATTTTCTCAAACTGAAGCTCATGGAAGATAATAATGTATGTTACTTATTTCATAATATAAGTTATTCCTAATTAAAGCAGTACTTAATGCAATTTCCAATTATTTTCTCTGAATGTTTTTATGTTATTGCATTACCTTGAATGTTGGGAAGATGTGGTCTGTTTTGCTTGGTCATTTCACAAATAAGTAAGCACAATAAAGTGGTTGCTAAACTATTAAACACATAAATGTCCCAGCTCTGTCCCTGAATATGTAATAAGCAAGTGTAATACAAATTTTAATTAGAGTTTTGTTATAAATATAACTTACAAGGGGAAATTTTTATAGAAATAATACTATATATTACTAATTTTTAACCCTACCTTATGATTCATAGACTCCTCATATATAGTATTCAGTGCACAGAGATCTTATGATTGATTAAAGTGATTTGGTTAAGTGACTACAAGTTAAACCCTCAAGTCTGAGTCTATATTTCTAGCCCTTCTTTGTCTGTATGTTCTTACTATTGGGTTTCTTTTGCCCTTCATTCTCTTGAAGTTTGGAGAACACTATTTGAAAGAAAGTTAAAAAATACATTAGGAAAAATGAAACAGCTAAAAGTTTTACTTTCCAAGATATTGTAGGTGGTAGTACTGGATTTATTCTTTCAGATTTAATTTTTTTCTAGATCTAGTAGTTATTCAGTGGACCCCATAGGTCTGTGTAATATTTTAATTGTATAAAACTCCTTTGTTGCTTTACAGCATCTAATAGTGTATCTATCTGTCTTTAAATCCACTGTAATAGCTTATGTGGAATATTACGATATTAGTAAAACATTTCTTTTTTTTAAATTTTATTTAAAGAGGGGGGAAGCAAAACAGAAAAAAGGGTAGAAACAATACAGAATTTCAAAAAAAAAAAACAGTAAGAAATCACTGTTTGATACATTACATATTGTCTTCTTGGATATAGTTGTTCTAGTTACAAAATTAAAGCATACAAAGTGGACATTCAAACAATGAGGCTGCAAAAAGTTCTGTTCACCAATCCAACAAAAACTTAGTAACATAGTTATCCTACACACTTAAGTATACATACAGTTATCTCTTTTAGAGTACTTTCTTTTCCTCCTCTTGCTTTTTTTTAAATTGTTTTATTTAAAGAAAAAATTTTGAAATGGAAAGAGGGTAGAAACAATACAAAATCTCAAAAACAAAACAAAACAAAAATAGTAACCAGTAAAAATCACTAGTTGATAATTACATACTTTCTTCTTAGATGCAGTTGTTCAAGTTACAAAACTAAAGTCCACAAAGTGGACATCCAGTGAGACTGAAGTCAGTTTTGCTCATCCATCCAACTAAAACTTTAGCAACATGGTTATTAATTCCACACACTTAAACATTCATGCAGTTATATCCTTTAGAATACTCTCTTTTCCTTTTTTTTCTTTATAATAACTATAATCCATTCTTGTAAACTACTTAGAAGTTCTACACATGTATGAGTCTCTACACATATACCTAGCCTTTCTGTATTAGAGGGAGAAACAAATCAAAACAAGTCAACAATACAAATTCCTAGAGAAACACAAAATGAAAAGAACATACAAAAACACAACACTAGGTGATCTATGGTAATCACTATGATGTCTCTTGTTATTTTCGATAAAATTGTCTATATCGTCAAATATAATATAAACCTAGCATTGCTTTACACTATTAATAAAATCTAAACATTGGAGACATTACAGGACTTCAAAGGCAGTTAACAATCAAACCAGAATGGGTATCCTATTGAATCCTGTCATCTTCAGAGTAGTTGCCCCTACTCTCAGACTCGACACTCTCAAGCATAACAGGTTCAAATAAAATCAGTTCAGATAAAAGTGATATAACCAATCTTCTCTGTTTTATCTCTGCCACCCTATTTTTTTGTTGTTATTTGTTTACTTTTCTTCATTCCACTGTCTGCCCCTTTCTTTGAGGCCTTTCTGCCATTATTCCTGGAACCCTGGTGGTTTTCTTCTCTCTCTAGCATGTCCTTCAGTATTCTTTGCAGGGTTGGATTGGTGGTCACAAACTCCCCCAGTTCCTCTTTGTCGTGGAAATATCTTGTCTCCATTAATTTTGAGAGAGAGTTTTGCAGGGTACATCATTCTGGGTTGGAGGTTATTTTCTTTCAGGGCTTTGAATATTTCACTCCAAGCTCTTCTTGATTTGATGGTTTGCATTGAGAAGTCTGCTGTGATTTTGATGAGTTTTCCTTTATAGGTAATCTGTTTCTTTTCTCTGACCGCTTTTAATATTCTGTTCTTGTGATAGATTTCTGGGATCCTGATTATTATATGTCTGGGTGTAGATCTGTTTGGGTTGTAGCTGGCTGGAGTTCTATATGCCTCATTTATCTGAACGTCACTTCCATTACCTATGTTTGGGAAGTTTTCCTTAATTATTTCTGTGAATAGACTTTTTATTTCATTTGTATTTGTTGCTGCATCTTCATTCACATATTTTATTCTTGTTATAAATCCTCTTGTCATCTTCTAGCCTTTGTGTCGTTGCTTCCTGGTTCCTTGTTATTTTTAAGAGATCCTTCCTTTCACAATCATACTTTGCAAATCTGTCTTCAAGTTTTGAAAATTTGTCTTTAGTTTCTGTTAAAAGGTTTTGCCAGGTTTCAATGGAGTTTTTAATTTCCTGATATTCTCTTTGGATCTGTTTCATATATTCTAGGTTTTTTATTTCCGATGAGGCTGTCTCTGACATTACAGGTTTGCTGCTCTCAACCTCCTCTGCATTTACCTCTGTTGAACTCACTTTCCCTGTTTCCACAGTTGGGGACCTTTTGCTCTTTCTCTGTCTTGTCATGTTTTCGGCCCCCTTCAGACAGGTGGGTGGTTGAGGTCTAGTAAAACATTTTTTAAGAAAAACTTTTGCTGCAAGAAAAATTCCAATTCTTTAGTTTCATTTGGACAGTTTATCAAACTATAGATGTCATCTTTAACACCATCTCTACCTAACTGTACACTTGGCAGCTTGCTCTCAGCTCAGCTTTGTCTGTATTTTAGCTGCCTTCCTTTGCCTGAAAAGCCTGTATTCAATTAAATTTACATGTGTCTTGGAAGACTTGATGTAAAGTGGACTGATCAGCCCAAGCCACTAGAGATTCTTTTTTATTGAAACTTTTATGTTATCTTTTCATATAGTTTAATTTACTTCTAAGCTTTATTGAAAGAAATGCTGTGAAATTAGTAAGACCTATTATAATTTTTCTCCCCCAAATCTGCTCTCATTTAGCCACAGCTGTTTTGTAGTGAATTTGGTCAGGCTTTTTTTTTCAAGCACCCTACATCATTGTAGTGCTACTGTAATTATTAGATGCATTTGGGCAGGTACCTTGGAATTATTATATACATTGTTAATGCTTTTTCTTGGCAATAAATTCAATTGCCAAATGTTATATAGGACTAATGCTAAGCTGGGTTTATACAAACAAAGTACAAAATGGAAGTTCCAGATCTTAGTCTTCTTTTTAGATGTTTATGTTATGCTCTTAATTTTGTTTTTCATTTCATATTAGTATTGCATACTGTAAACCAAACTGTGCTTCATGTTGTTTTATAACTATATTCCATGCTTTTTTCTTTTCTGTGCTATTTCTTTTCAGATCTGAATAATTTTTCCTCAATAAGAATCATCTCAAAAAGAATCATCTCAAATGCTGTCAGCTACATGACACTTTTCTAGATACCTTCTCCATCCAATAAGTACCTCATAATGATATTGTTCCTTGTTTTAAAGATTGTAGTTTTTTATTATTCTCTTCCTTTCTTGAAATTAGCTGCTTGACAGCAATGTCTTGTTTTAATAGTCTTTATATACACTGTGTCATACTAGCATATTGTAGTCACAAAATATTTGTTGAATGAAAGATGAGAAAAACTAAAGAAAAAGAATGTGTGGCCAAAAGAGTCAGGAGTCAGAGAACACTGAGACAGAAAAGGCTCATGCATAGGGACTCTAAGTAAATGTGGTCAGGACGGAGACTATGAGAATGATAACCTCCACCTTTAAATGCTGCTTTTCAAAATGGATAAACGTCTAAGGAGATCTGGCAACACCTCCCACCCTCAGCCACTCTGATTACAATAGGATTAGTTACTCTAGTCACTCTGGAAATGGTTTTGTAAGGGACTATCTGCTTCAAAATGAGCAAGTGGATTCTCAGTTGCTGGAATGAGAGTCTCTGGAGTAACCTGATAATAAAATGCTGAGCTTTCTAGGGCCAGCACATGGAGAGTCAGAGAGAAGCCTCATGCAGTCCCCTGTGGTAGAGCACATCCCCTGGAAGAAAGTACTGCTGGTTTAGACAGTCAGATGAAGGTCCTGCAGCCAGAACCAGTTTATCCTTCAGCATCTAGGGCTTTCGTGAAGTTTAGGAGCCTACTAAAATGCTAAAATGCTTTAATGTCTTTTAAAATAAAAATGAAACCACCTTTTAATATTGGACAGAGTAGTTTACTGTATGTTATTAATGTTTGTTTTCATACAAAAAATTAATTTCTTAGTTTTTCCTGGAGAAAGGGCCAAAACGATAACAGTATCATAGTGAAGTCCTGCCTGAAACCTACCCATCTTCTCAGGCCTGGTGCTGGAGTGTGAGACAGCAGCGGGTTCTGAGAAGATGTATGATGTTGTGGTCCGGTTGTTATCCCCTCTGCACCTCAGTGTCTTTATCCATGTGATGAGGAGGTATGACCAAGCCAGGGCTAGTGTAGATCAAATCTTCTTAAATGAAGTTACATATCAGAAGCTTCGGACAAGTTGCAGGCACAGCAGTTTATCTAACATGAATATTATTAACTCAGGTCTGTGATAACCTGTATAGACACAGAATAGGACTCGTAGCCTCTCTACTCTTTTTGTAAGCCCAGTAAAAAAAATACAAGATTATCTTATAATGCAGTTGGGAAAAGGTTAGAGATAGTAAAGGCCTGCTGCCTGATGTGTTGTAAGCGCCCTATAAACATTTATGAAATGGATAAAATAATGATGTATAGAGAACATTAGTTTATTTTCTTCATCTATAGAGACTACTTTTTATAGAATTTTTTTCTTATTTTCTGCAGAAAAATAGCATGAAACATTTTGGAGAGGGTTGTATCTCATTGTTTAAATTTCATTTCTATAAATTATAAGATTCTGAAGATTAAGCCTAGAGCTTTTTAAGATGTTTTCTATTTATTTATATGTTTTTATTCTTCTCTAATCCAAAATATGTACTGTATTACTATTAGAGCAATATTCCCTGTCTTCTACTTCTTCAGTCTGTAAATTGTCTATTTTTGAGATTATTGGTGGAACACCAGCAGCTACCTGATGTTCTTCTCCACTCAATGTGCTTCATATCACTTTTCTGTTCTAACCTTCTTACATGCCTAAGGATTTTACACTGATAGAAAACAGTAAGATTTAATGAGTGCTTGTAAAATAGGGAGTCAGAAATGAATTTTCTGAAAAATAAGTATAGTCATGTGCTACATACCAATGTTTGTGTCAGTGACAGAGCACATATACATGATGATCCCATTAGACTGTATCCCTTTGTGACACCCTCCCTCACCCTCTTTGTTTGCCCGAACACACTCTGAAATTCGTGTAATAGGATTGCCTAACCACCCATTTCTCACATATAGCCTTCTCATTAAGCCATGCATGGCTTATTACTTCTATATTGTCCTTTTTTTCTCCAGTCTATTAATAAGTATGCATCCCCTCTTTTGTGTACATCAGAAGTACCTGAGCTGTTTTTTTAAAAACAGAGATGTTTAGATGAAATCCATGGCTGTGTAACCTGTGTGCCTGTATTTTGAAAAAGATCACTGATGACTGCAAGAATCAACTAAACACTAAGAACTACTGCAGCATAATAAAATAAAAACATAGACTATGGTGTTAGATCTATCTGGGTCTAGAGTTCAGCTCTGCCACAGTCTGGGTGTATGATCCACATCTAGGTTAAGGGTCAAAGTCAAGTTACTTAATCTTGTGAATTTAAGTTTCCTTGTTTGTAAAATAGGAATGGTAATATTTTATAAGGTAGTGGAGGTATTAGAGGAGATACCAAATGAACAATACATGGCCCACCACAGGTTGTATAACTGTTATTATTTTAGTAGTATGAAGTTATCCTCAATTTTCATCTTGACCTATAAAAGTGAAGTGTTTCTCACAGTATCCCATTTAACCCTTTTCCACATCCAAAAGAGAATTTTTTTATTTTAAAACAAAAGAAGAATAAAAACAATGATACAGAATTTCAAAACAAAATAATAGGAGATTAACAATGGTTAATATATTTTGTATTGTTATCTTCAAAGTAGTTACTCATATTACAGGATATAGGCATGAAAAAATGATCAAATAATGAAACAAAAACTTCTTTTTAACAAACTAACAAAGATTAATAATAGTATTACTTATCATATATGTATGTTCCTTTCCCTTCTTTCTTTTCTCCTTTCTCCGATTCCAGTTGTTTTCTTTTTGAGCAGTTTCTTCCCTTTTCACTTTCATAGTAACTGTTAGACTTTCTGGATCTTATTTATTCCTTCAGTTGTTTACACTAGGGAGATCATATGACGTTTACACTAGCTAGTCTGATTTATTTCACTTATCACTTATGAGTATGGTTGCATCCATTTACCTATAACAGCCTCCAGTTTATCCTTCTTTATGACTGAGTAGTATTCCATTGTATAATACCACATCCTTTTTATCCATTCTGCAGTTCATGAGCATTTGGGTTGTTTCCAAGATTTAGCTATTACAAATTGTGCTGCTGTAAACATGAATGCACATACATCACTGTGGTATAATGTTTTCAATTTTTTTGAGGAATACCCAGAAGGAGAATAGTGGGTTAAGATTAAGTGCAGCCTCTAATCCTAGTTTTCTTGAGGAATCTTTACACTGATTTCCACAATGGTTGTACTAGTCTGCACTCCCACCAACAGTGGAGAAGGGTTCCTTTTCCCCCACAGCTCCTCCAGCATTTGTTATTGGTTGATTTCTAGATATCCCAGTGTGGTTTTAATTTTCATTTCTTGAATGGCCAGTGATGTTGAACTTTTTCATAGATTTATTTGGCATGTGTATTCATCTAAAAAGTATGTATTTATCTCAGATGCACATCAAAAGAGAATTTATGTAGCATTTTAAAACTTCTTTTGCTTTTTTGGAGGAGGGATGGTACTAGGGATTAAACCTAGTGCCTTGCTAATGCTTGGCAAACACTTTATCACTGAGCTGTGTTCATCCCTAGTCCAGTTTATACACTTTGAACTTTCCTCCAGGTGTGCATTTGGGCTTCTCAGAAAGCAGTGGCAGAGAAAGAAGGTGGCATCTTGGTCATCAGTTCCCTTACATCTTCTGGAATAGCTAATTATTTGTGGAGCTAGTTTTAAAATTATTCTTTGTCTTATTTGAAGAACAGGTACATTGATATATTATGAAATGAGGACAAAAACTTACTAGTTTCAAATCATAGGACAATGGGGTTTTGTCAGTGAAAGAAGATATGAATGCCTAATTCTCCATAGTGGCAACTCTATCATCATATGCTAATGTGTCAGGATGTGCTGATTTGTAAATGATAGTGTTTCAAATGTCTTTATAAGCTCACAGATCAAAAATAGGTTTGGTTTTGTTTTACTTGAAATGTGTTCAACAGAATATTTAACTAGCACTGTTGCGAAGGGGAAAAAAAAGCACCACAGTAAGAATTAGAAAGGGAGACCTACTATTCTGTTTCCTGGTAATGGCCTCTTATGTCTGTATATCATTACCCAAATATCCTTTTATTTTCACTTACTGTGAACTTGATAGAATTAAAAAGGATGTATTGATGTTCTTAGTTAAGGGTTAAGTACTTAAACCATAATACTAAACATAAATATTTAATTTACATGAACTTTGTATCACATTTATCAAGACTATGGCTGGCTGCATTTTCTCATGAAATGGATATTCACAATTTCTTCTCACTGAAGAGGCTTCCTGTTTATCTACCTCATTGGATTTCATCATAGAATATAGTGAGTGTATTTAATGTTTTAAATTTAAACATCACAGATGCTAGAGATTACATAGCATCATGCTTGATGCATCCTATTTCTGGGATTTATACCTATATAATTTTATACACATGGTGCGTGCATGCACACAGGTTACACATCCCTAATGCAAAAATTCAAAAGCTGATATGTTCTAAAATCTAAATTTTTTTGAGCACTGATATAACCACAAGTGAAAAATTCTATTTCTTGAAAATTTGTTTTATTTCATGTATAAAATTATTTAAAATACTATATAAAATTACTTTTAGGCTGTGGATATAAGGTATGAAACATAAATGAATTTTATGTTTAAGCTTTGTGTTGCCAAACTGTGGCATTATGAATATGTGTTTATTCCAAAATCTCAAACAATCTGAAATCCGCAGCACAGGTCTCAAATATTTCAGATAAGCCATACTCAGCCTGTGTGCACACATGCATATATACTCTCACACAACAAATTGTTTTGTAAGCTTCTGCTTAGATTGCACTGTTGCATATTTCTGAGCCAGAAAACCTTATAGGACAACTGAATGCCACAACTATTTTTAAGCAGAAACCATATTAGAGGAGAGCATAAGTCACTGAAAACAATTTTAACAAACTATACCTTAAGAGATTTTTGACTCCAAGCAGTTGGAATCTTGCATTATGATTTAACTGCAGCCTGTCCCAATGTAACACCAGCTGATGAATTATGTTAGGAAACATCTACTATCTACAGGCTGGATGAAGATACAAGTTAAATCATCTGTCCTAGAAAATGATTTGTACACACCCAATGCAGTTGCAGAATAAGAGCCACATATGTAACAGGGACAATGTAGGGAGGTGCCTGAGAGCTTAAACTCTGAAATCAGATGACCTGGCCTGAAATTCTAACGCCTCTAACTATGAACCTGGAAATTACTTCAAAATATTATTTGTAAGGTAAAAAAAAAATAAAATAAAAAGTCATTGCTTTGAGGTGGAGAGAATTTTGCAACCCAAAAGCTAAGACATTTGAGTTTGATTTATTGAAGAATAGGGAACCTCTTTAAATTTTTGAACAGATAAGTTAAGGTGTATGATTATTATTTAATGATTATTTATTTATTTATTTATTTTTATGCCGGGGATCAAACTCAGGACTGCACGCTTGCAAGGCAGACGCTTATGCCGCTGAGCTAAATCCCCAGCCCATTGGTTATTATTTTAGTCGGGAGAGTAGGAGGACCTAGAGGCAAAGACACCAATTGGAGAGACTTGCCAGGGCAGTCCAGACCTGGAAAGTGCAACTGTGGAAGTGGAAAGAGACAGGCAGGACCAAAATAATCATCCAGATTTCACAATCGATTGGTCTTTTGAAACCTCCTTCTCCCTACGAATGGAATAATTCTGCAAAATTGTAGAAATTGCTGATGTAGCAGCTCAGTGGAAGTCTCCTGTAAGTGCTGTCAGAGATGATAAACTCGGGACTCCAGCTGGTAATGTGTGCATTCGCTCACAGCTTCCTTTGCCCCTTTGTACACCAGAGCACAACAGGAGATATGGGCTTATCCCTGTAGGAAGTGTCTCCATAGGAGATGCTTACTGAACCGAGTGTCTTTGTTTAGAACTAATTGACCTTCCTCAAACAGCATTTTTAGAGCTTACTCAAATTAGGCAGACTTTGCCCATCTGATAAATCAGAGACAAATCAAGGTCAGCAATCAGGTTGGAAAGAAAGCATAAAAGGATGTTTCTGTCAGAAGAGCAATGTGCTAATAAAAACTGGGCAATTTATGAAAACTTTATTACCATTTTAACAGTGAATTATGTTAGTTGGGTGATCCAGTCTTTTATGTCCTTTAAAAACCAGATAGTGAGCCTGGCATGGTGGCACACACCTGGAATCCCAACACTTACCTGTAATTCCAGCACTCGAGGGGGCTAAGGTAGAAGGATCACCATGAGTTCAAGGCCAGCCTGGGCTATATAGTGAGACCTTGCCTTTAAAAAAAGGTTGTTGTCAGTATCTTGATCTGAATTTAGTTTTGTTTGGTTAGATTCCTGATACTGAAGTAGGAAAACAGATAAATATTGTTTAAACATTTGTAAGATTTTTGACTTAGGTCTTTTAAATTACTGTCAACAATAAAGAAAAAAAAGATTAAAACTAATTGGAGAGAATTCCCTAAAGACATATCATGGATTTTGACTGAAGAGACAGTCTGCATAAAAACATCTATTGTTCCTGGAGGCTTTGCTGATTGTAAGCTAATTTCTACCTCTTTAGACCAACTTTGGCCTTCACTGAGTCACTTTCAGCTGAATTATAATTGAAATTATTGAACTGGAGATGTAGCTTAAGGTGGAATGCTTAGCATGTGCAAGGCTCTAGGATCAGTCCCTGGCACTGCCATGTATGTACCAAGACACAAACTGGTTCCACAGCACTACAGTAGAACCTAAGACTGTGTGTCCAGCAAGCATATAGGTATTAGCAATGCTGCTGGTTGATGAGTTATACTTTGAATAGCAAGTCTAAATAGTTTTTATTTTTAGCACCTGTCTCATTACTCAGTAAGATTATCTCTGTCTGCCCTTTATTTTGCCACTTCAAACTGTTGCTTTTTCTTTCTGTGGCAAAGAAAATTGCCCATAGAACGTGCCCCCTTTATTAGGGGGACCCATGAGCATTGTTGGTGCAGGGGGGCATCCACCACAGAGAAACTTTTGTAACTTTTCCTGCCAGAAAAATTTAATGACTGGGACCAGTTGACTAACAGATTTTTCTGTTTTGACTAAGGGAATGTTTCCATAGGACCTGGGCTCTGTGACTTTGGCCAAGTTACTTGATTTCTTTGACTTTCAATTTCTTAGTGTCTGATACCAAAATAAAAGGAAAATTCTCTTAGTCTGTAAAATGTTAAGGTCTTTAGAATAGCATAGTTTACGCATGCCAACCATCTAGCAGGCATTTAACACTTCGTAGGCATCCTGGCCATGATGCGATGAAGCAAGCACTGAAAACTAATTCTATGTTGGCATTTATTGTATTAGTAATGTAGCTAATAAAAGTTGTGAATTGTTTTCAGGGAAAGACAATATAAGATTGAAGTTATTTATATTTTTACTTTTATGTTTTTGCTTTGTTTCATGTTTCTTAAAAAAACATTTGATTAGAAGACAAATTGCCTTGCTGAATATCCATTAGAATCCTTGTAATGGAAAGGAGATTAAATTTTACATTCTCAACTTTATTTCTAAGAAGCAAAATAATTCCTTTCTGTCTTAATCTGAATTTTTTAGGCCAACATATGCCCAAATAATAGTGTTCTTGCTATATCTTTTTTCTGAGTAGTGTGGTAAAAGGAAAGTCATCAGGAATAATAACACAGCTAGTGCCTTGAGGAACATGACAAAATTGGCACTACATTTTAAGCCTCGGAAAGCCAACATTTGTTCAGTTACTGCTAATCCTTTTAGGCAGCACCTTTGATTTGGCCCTGAACTACTGCAAGTTATCATAGAATTCTATGATATTTGCTGCCAAAACCCTTCACAAAACTTCCTAGTTGCATTCTGAAATACAGTCATATAGTCTGTAATGGTGTTTTAAATTCCTCTTTTGCTCTCTCATATTAGCTGGTTTCTTACAGTGACCATAAAAATGTTTGCCCTGTTAGATGCTTCATTAGCAGAGGTTCTTACCAACAGCACATGTGTTTCAGGGAAACCTATTAGCTGGATTACATCAATGAGAACACTAGCTGATGAGTTATTCATCTGTAAGAAAATATTCTCTCAGTATCTCTGGACTTAGCAGTGCAGAGCCTCACTATCATTTGTCTTACTTCAAAACTAATTGAAATCAGCCAGCCTAAGTTTCAAAATATCTACACATATTACCAACCATCTGGCTGCTCACAGATGATGAAGACATTTAATATAAAACCTGGTTAATGTACTACCCTCTCACCTCGAGAGAACAGCTTTTGCCTAGGACACACATAATCTTACTTTAGCATCAGTCTGCGACAGGCAGTCATTTGGGTCCCCAAACTCATAACAATTTAATGTAGTCCCTCCCAAGTGACTAAATGTGTGATAAATGTCAAACTGATCTTGGCTGGTCTCGTTCAGAACTGCAGTGACAGAGCAGCTCTATGTGACTGGCAGATCTAGAGCACCTCAAGTACATTGCCTGTAGGTAAGGGGCATGCACAACTGTTTTTAGTAAGTTGATATTGTTTTTTTCTGTTTATGAAACCAGTAAATATCAAATGAAGTATATGCTTTTGGTAAGAATTTGGAAAGTATATATTTCCATGTAGCTGTTAGTCTTTCAATAGTTTTAAAATTGGGTTTATTGTGTGTCATTTTTAGCAAACTTGGGATTATTTTCCATATAGTTCCCCTTCCCCTCCCTGCCTCTCCACGCTATTCTGTACCCCTCAGTACCCCTCCTCTTCTTTCTTCTACAGGGATTGAACCTCAAGACTTTGCATATGCTAGGCAAGTGCTCAACCACTGAGGCATTTTTAATGCAAATTAAAGCAATTAAAAACAATGGTACAACATTTCAAAGTAAGATTGTAGGAGAGTAATAGTGGTTAGTATGTTGCATATTATTTTCAAAGTAGTTACTCATATTGCAAGATATAGGCATAAAAATTGATCAAACAATATAGCCACAAAAGTTTTCAATAATCTAATAGCAATTAGTAGTATAACTATCTTAACTAATATCTTAGCTAATATATATATATATGTGTGTGTGTGTGTGTGTGTATGTATATATATATATATTTCCTTTTCCCTTCTTTTTCTCCTTTCCCCCATCCCAGTTTATCTTTCCTTTTGAACATTTTCTTCCCTTTCACAGTATCTGTTGTACATTTTGGAACTTATTTACTCTTTTGGCTTCTTACACTAGGGAGACAAAGAAGTATGCTCTTTCTCACATGGTAGTTTGGTTTATTTCACTTATGAGTATGGTCTCAAGTTGCTTCCAATGCCCTATAAATGTCTCAAATCTTCCTTCTGTATAGCTGAGTAGTATTCCATCATACAAAAATACCACATCTTTTTTATTCACTTGTCAGTTGATGCGCATTTGGTTTGTTTCCAAGATTTAGCTGTTACAAATTGGGCTGCTATAAACTTGAGTGCACATATATCACTGTGGTGTTTTTAATTCTTCAGGGAAAATACCCAGAAGGGAAGTAGCTGAGTCAAATGGGACCTCTAATCCTAGTTTTTCGAGGAATCTCTACACTGATTTCCACTGTGGTTGCACAGTCAGCCACATGTTTTTTGAGACAGGGTCTTACTGAATTGCCCAGGTTGACCTGGAGTTTACAGTCCTCCTGCTTTAGTTTCCAGAGTAGCTGAAATTACAGATTTGGCCCACTGCAACTGGCCTGTATATAGTTTTTAATCTTTTTAAATGTAGGACTATTTTATGAACATTTTCAATTACATAATCATCTCCACTTCAATACCTGTATAATATTTTGTCATATTATATATTGTATATTGTCTTAATCTACCTATTTCCTATTATGGGACATTGAATCTGTCTCTCATTTCCCTATAAGTAGCACTGTAACTTATTTATACATATATATAATTGAGCATATCACCGCTTTCCTTTAAGATAAATTCCAAAAATGAACTGTAAGGTCAAAAGTCATTTTCTATTTTATTTTTATTAGTACATATTTATAGTACATAATGTTTACATTTCTTATGGGGAATTGATGCATGAGCATAGTATATCTTAGTTTTTTCATTCTCTTTTTTAATATATATCATTGTCTTCTTTAAGATAAATTCTTAGAAATTAACTGCAGGATCAAAAGACATGTATATTTTCATGTACTTTACTTTTCTGTTTCTTTATGGTTTGGGGATGCTTTGATACATATTTCCTTATCTTTATTGGGAAAAACACTTTTTTGGTACTGTTTTTAGAAATGTATGGAATATACCACTGCCTAAATAACAGTGAAGCATACTTACTTTTTCATTTTAGAACTATTTGATAGATGTAAACTAGTTCCTTCTCACTGTCATTTTCAATGCTAGTGTCTGAATATTAATGAGGTGGTATACTAGCAGTACCATAATTACTTTTGTTTAAGTATTTTGCATAAATTCCTCATATACCTATCAGTCTATTCATTTATTAATGAAAGGAATATATTCCCTAAACCAGTAGCATTCTAGATAGTAACAGCAATAGGAGTGCAGCTTTATTTATAGACATTTAAATTTGTACTTCTCCCTTGAAGCTTTGGATTAAGTTGCAATTTTAAGCTAATCAAAATTTTATGTTTACTACATTTTTATTAACTGATTTTCTAAAACTGTACAATTTTACCAAGATCTTCATCATCATATTTTGCCAAATTTCTCTTGAAACATTTGAACTGTCAGTCTTTTCACTGGGGAGCACACTTTGACCTGTTCATCTCCTAGTTAATCATGGCCATCTTCCAACCCCATTGCCCCTCCTGCCTCCCCCAACTCCTGAATGCTGACAGTTAAGCTTAGAGGCCTCATCTTTCGAAAAACTCAAGTACAATTATATTTTACTTTTATTTTAAATTGCTAACCTTTGTGAATATGCATATTTTTGTGGAAAAAGGAAGGAATGTTGCTATTTGCATCTTTTCAATATGTAAGAAAATTGTATGAGTAAGAAAGTTATTTAACAATTGTTAAAAGTATTGCCTATTAGGGGCTGGGGATTTAGCTCAGTGGCACAAGTGCTTGCCTGGCAAGTGTGAGGTTATGAGTTCAACCCCTGGTTTTAAAAAAAAAAAAAAAAAAAGAGCATTGCCTATTAATAAATCAATTTTAGTATATAAGTAGGGTAGTTTAAAATTAGAGTAGAATCACTGAATTGAGTCTTAATTAGTTAATGAGGGAAAGTGCTTTGAAGATAATGAGCATTTTCTAAGTACTATTATTGTTTTGATGGAATTTTATTTTGTTTTAATGATAGCTTGAAAGTAATTTTTACTTACAGTATTTCAAACAGAAAGATTTTAGTTCTTTTCTGGTCTCAGATCTTTTGGTGTACAAGGACACTAATGGGACTGCAGCACAGACAGCCCTATAATTAGGTTTGCAATAATGACTCCTTAATACTCTGTTGGGAATTAGGTTTGGGAAATAAGATTGGTTTTAATTTCCTACCTATATACGTGTATCCTGACTAAACAGCACTTAGTTTATCATGTCAGATTCCACAGCTCTTATAACCACAAGCTATAATTGTTACACACTAATGAATCAGTTTCATACATATAAACAAATAATTTTATGTTGATTTACTTTTATAATAATTCACAAATAACCAGTCGATATAGTCTCTGCTTAATACAGTAACAGTAAAATTTAATCCTTTGTGCTAATTCAGACCATTGAAGAAGTTCAGGATCATTAATCAGTCACTTGCTGAATCATCTCATTTCTATTCCTTCTTTTCTGTTCCCTCTTCCAGTACCAAGTTAAGACCTTATTACCTCCCATGTGCACTTCTGGAACTGCTTCCTTATTAATTTCCTGCTTCCAGTCATTCTTATTGCAAGTCATTTTATATGGTATGCATAGATAAATCTTAATCTAAAATTATAGATGATTATATTATCCTTCTGCATAAAATATAAATTGACCATATTCCTAGATTTATCTGATATTTATCAATTTACATAGTTTACTTAGGCCAGCTTTGTTTCTATCTCACTGTTCATATAATCTCTTACCACCATTTTAAAGCAGGGTCTCACTAAGTTGTTAAATTGCCCAGGTTGCCTCAAACTTGTGATCCTCATGCCACATAATTTATAGGTGTTACCAGTGAATGGGGATAAAAACAACAGATAAAACAGTGTTTTGGTGCATGAAAATCTCAGCAGAATAATTAAGACTTACCAGGGAAATAGAAATAGTAATAAAGAACCAAATGGCTAGGGATTTAGCTCAATGGCATAAGCACCTGCCTGGCAAGCATGAGGTCGTGAGTTTGATCCCTGGTACCAAAAAAAAATGGAGAGTCTAACATTGAAAAATATTACAGTCATACCTTGGTACTCCACTGCTTTGAAACTCATCAAATATGGTACTTGTGAATTTTGACTTAAAAATTTTGTCCCAATACTCATCTTTTGTTTGATACTTGACATGCAAGCTAGAACTTGTGTCAGTTGCCTCATAACTCACTACTCTTTCCAACCAAAACAAGTCATTTTTGATACTCATCACACCTCCTGGAACTAATCAACAACAAGTACTGAAATACCACTGTATTTCTGAAATGAAAAATTCATAAATAGAATTAGCAGCTGAATGATGCACAGAAGAGAGTAAATAATTTCGAGTTGATCAGTATTAATTATCCTAGATGAAAGAAAGACTGGAGGTGAATGGAAATGAACAAACCCCCAAAGATCTGTTAGATGGTATTTAATGGTCACATGTCCATGTAACTGGATACAGAAAAAATGGAGAGAAGAATGGAGCAGACTAAAGGTTGAAATTTACGCAGATCTGATGGAAATGTAAAATGATAAACTTAACCAAGTCAATTAAACACAAAGAAACCCTTGCCAAACTATATCATAGTCAAAATGTTGAAAAGCAAAATAGCAACAAGAGAAAAATGACATGTTATATGCAAAGGAACAGCAATCTGATTATTTGAAGCCAGTGAGGACTAAAAAGAGTGAGGCAGACTATTTAAGGAGCTGAAAGAAAATAGTCAACATAGATTTCTATACCTAGTGAAATTATTATCAGTAATGATGGCAAAAGAAAGGCATTTTCAGATTAAAGAAACCAAGAGAATTTGCTACCAGATCTTCACTGCAAAATGCTACAGGAAGCATTACAGTCTGAAGATAAGTAATTCTACTGAAAACTTGAAGCTTTAGTAAAGAATGAAGGACATCAAAAATATTAACTATCTGGGCAAAAGTCAAGTATTTTTCAAACTTTTTACCTCTTAATTTCTTAATATATTGTGTAACTAAAATTACATTATTTTCTGGGGTTTATGAAATAGTCTAATATTGATTATAATGGACTATGAAAATGTAAGGTTATATATTATCTCTAGGGACAACTATTACAAAAATAATGTGAATTATAAAAATATAAGAAAATTGAACTGAAATTCAGCAAGAACGTATGGCAGTGTTTGTGTCCTATAATAGTGCTTCAATAATACAAAAAGCAAAAATTGACAGAATCAAAGGACAAAGTAGTTTTAGAATCATAACTGATATAACACCATTCTCTTATTAGTCCAACAAACACATAAATGATCTGAACAACACTTTTAGCCATCTCTATTTGGTATTCATCGACCAGTGCACCAAATAATGGCAGAAAGCAAATTCTTTTCATGTGAACACAGTATATTTACCAGAATATACTGTAGTCTGAGCCAGAAAACAAATCTCAGATTTAAAAAGATTGGAACCACACATAGTTCATCTCTAACCATGATGAAATTAAATTATAAACCAATAACAACATAATAAACACATAAGTTATTACTCGATCAGAAATTGTAAGAGTTCAAAAATATTTTAAGCTGAAAATTAAATAAAACATACTAAAATTTACAGAATTCCCCACAAATTGTTTCTGGAGAGAAATGCTGACTGAAGAAGGAAGTCCAATCAGTGATCTAATTGATAAGACAATTGTACAATTTATGTTGAAATGCAAAGGGGCTAGAAAGCCAAAACATTAATAAAAAAGAACAAAGTTAAAAGTTTTAAATTACCTGATTTTTAAATTATTATAATGGTTTCTGTGCTAATTAAGACAGTGCCCTACATTGAAAGAGACAGACAGACCAACCGGACCAGTACATCAATAGGAAAAAAAAAGATCCAGAAATAGATGAATTCTTATATGGTTGGCTTTTTTTAAAATTTAAAACAGATGTAGTGGGATAATTTAATGGGCAGAAGAAAATATTTTGAACAGTTAGCTGTGTGGAGAGAGTTTCCAAAGTCCATCTCTCTTCTTACCTCTCATCAAAACAAAAATTAACTCTGCAGACCATAGCTCTCAGTGTAAGAGCTAAAGTCACAAAACTTGCAGAATACAGAAGAGTGTGTTGGTAACTTTGGATTTACTGAAGATTTCTAAATCAGACTTTAAAAAGCACAAATATTTTCTAAAATTAAAAAAAAAAACATGTATCTCATCAAATCATGAATCTGAGACAAAAATTAAACTATGTACTGTGGTCCAAACCCATCCAACTGCTTGTTTTTATAGAAAGTGTCTGGGGGAGAGTAGTTTGAGGAAGCAGGGTACACTGCCTTGCTCATTTGTTTATATATTGTCTGTGGCCACTTTCATACTTTTAATGACAGAAACCATTCGGCTGCAAAGCTGGTATTTGCTGTAGCCTTTAATAGAAAATATTTTCCAGACTCCAATCTAAACTTGTTTAACAAAACAACAACAACAACAAAAAAACACTAAGCTAAAAAAGGAAAAGTAAATTGAACCCAAGCAAACAATGAAAGAAGTAATAACAGATCAATTGGATTGAGAAATACAAGAAAACCAATGAAATCAAAAGCTAATTCTTTGGGGAGAAAAATTAATAAGATACAAGTTACCATTATTGAGAATGAAAACAGGGACATCATGCAGATTCCTCTGTCTTTAAAATGTTAATAAAAGAATGTAATCATTGACTTAATGATATAACTTGTGAATTCTCAATTTTGTGAGCATGTGAAAGAAACACATTTTGAAAGAAATACATTGTTCAATAGAAACTATATTCCAGATTTTGGTCTTTTTCCAAGCTAGTGATATTCAGGTTGATATTCTTGTGATTCTGGGTAACCAATCAAGTGCAGAGAGGCATAGAGCACTTTTTGAGTAAGAGAATTCTACTTCATTGTTGTATTGGTTACACAACTATGTATAAGTAACAAAAATTATCCAGCTGTACACTTGCAGTCAGTGGATTTTATTGCATGTAAATAATGCCTTAATGAATAAAGGGGGTGGAAATCCTGTCCATCCTTTGATCTCAGGCTTATGCCACCTATTTATAAAACCTTTGTTTTTTTTCCTCTGTTGGGGGCAAGATTTCATCTCTGTGAACTCCCAGAAATCTCCATTCTTCAAGTCTTAAGCTGCTACTGATTATTTTCTATGGTCTGTCATTTATTTGCATATTTCCACTCCCCTACCAGTCTAACATTTTTGAGGATAGGGACCATTTTATCCCATTCTTCCACAGCATGGTTTTTACATATCTTGTTATTTCATTCCAGTTAATGAAGGGTTCCAGTTAATTGTATTTTAGTCTTTTCTGACTTCAAATAAGCTATTTTAGAAATATATTTAGCACAGGGAATTGTGATCCTTAAGAAATTACTTTGTCCAAGAAAATAGTTTCAGACCCAATAATTATTAGTTCTTCCCCATACTTGATCATAAGAAAACATGAGTTTTACAAAAGTATATAATCCTACTAGGGCGAGAAACTCAACTGAATAAATATTAATGAATGTTATGAAACACCAGCAAAGAAAACAGTGTTTTACATTTTTTAATGATCCATTTTCAGTGTAAATTGTGATCAAGCATGTTTATAGTATTTTCTATTGAATAATAGTTATACCAAGAGTAAGTTGTTATTTTGCTTCACATTTATTGCTGAGATGAGTAATCTTGCTGGTATTAAATTAACATTATTTAGCCAGAATTGAACTGCCCTCCTTGGTGTATTAGTGGAGCTACAGAACCTGCAGTGCACAGAATTTCATCCATATTTAATATTGTATGGTACATTAAGCCATCACATTCTTTTATTTGTGTGACAATCTTAAAACTTTCCTGGAAGTTTATTTTTAAAAGTCGTTGTTTTGAAACATTTTATAAGATAAAATAAGCTTCCCTGCCTTGAGAAACAACATGCTCTAAAACACACTAGGGTCATTAAACTTTCTGCTAAAGGGCTGATCATACATGCTGGGCCTTGCAGACCACACAATCCCCCAACTACTCAGTTCTGCCTTTGTATCATGAAAACAGCTGTAGGTCATATATCAATGAGTGGGCATGCCTTTGTTCCAATAAGGCTTAATTTACAAAAACAGATAGCAAGCCAGATATAACCTATAGACAAGTTTGCTGATCTCTACTGTAGCAGAGTCACACAGATCTGGAGGAAGAGAACCAAAATGTGATCCACCCTCTGAATTATCTGATATTGGTTACTTTTACTTAATTTCGTTGTGAATTTTTCTTGTTATTGGTAAGATAAAGAAGTGAGACTGTAAAGGTCTATCTTTCTATTTTAAACTTTATCCTCTCCCCAACCTTAGTTAACCCAGGACCTTCACACTATGCCTGCAGCCCTTTATTTTTTATCTTTTGAGTTCAGGACCTACCTAGTAACCCAGACTGTGTCTTAAACTGGAGATCTTCTACCTTAGCCTGCCAGAGTGCTGGGATTACAGCTATATGCCACCATGCCAGGCTTTAAGCTTTATTATATTTGGTCATCAAAAATTTTCTGGCTTAAATGTCCTTTTTATGAAAGATAATTAAATAATCTAGGGACAAATTCAATGCAGAGTCTTGACTTTATGCTGAATGTGGCCTGGGTTTTAAACATTCCACATGTATTTCTTCTTCCTTTATGGTATGAGACAGCAAGCCATTGGCTTCTCCTTCCGTAGAATATTAATAAAACAAAAGTTTTAATGGACATTTCTTATATATAGGGGGTCTATAAATTCACTGTAGGTTTTGAAAAATAATTGCATTATATTGCCTTATATAATATGAGAAATATTCTAACGTAAGAGTAGCTACCATCTTTTATCCTTTACTCAAAAGTACTCAATTATCTACTTGATATTTGTAACAGAATAGTTACTAATTCCTATTTGATAAATGGGGACAAACACTCATAAATATAAATAACTGACCCAAGGACATATAGGGGAAGGTAAATGCCAAAGCTGAGATAGAACCCAATGTATTCATTCCTCATTGCCCCTATAGCAAATTGCCCGAGATTTAGTGGTTTAAAACAACACAGATTTTTGTATCTTTCAATTCTGGGGGTTAGAAATCTGAAATAATTATAAGACTTATTTTAAGCTAGAATTCAGGTTTTGATAAGACTACATTCTTATCAAAGACCCTAAGGGGGAATCCATACATGATAATAATTTCACAGGTTCTGGATTTAATATGAATATTTTTGGAGGCCATTACATTGTCAGGAAAAAATTATGAAATATTGGGTGTTTTCCTCAGCATCTTCTAAAAAGGTGGAGTTGTTAACATCATCCCATTGTGCAGATTAAAGATCCTGATTCAGAAGGAGTGTGTGACTTTGCCAGATTGGCAACTAACTAGACTGAGGGGCTTTTTTAAGTCCTGAAAGCTTTCTACCAGATTATACTTTCATAACATTTTTATCAATATTAAGCATTTGATATTAATATAGGTATATTGCCTTCCTGTCTCTAGATAATTGAACTTGAATCTAACCCAAATTAGACTTGATTCAATGCCCTTGCCATCTGTTAGCTTGTTTGATAGCTTCTCCTATGAAAGGCATTTTCTCCTGAAGGATAAAGAAATAAGATCAGGATAAAATAGATATAGTCTTGACTTCACTTCAGTATTTTCAACATCTCTTTTTGCCAGTGTTGACACTTAAAGGTACATAGAAATCTTAGACTTTTCTATACCTTATATGTCATAAATTTTTATATTAAAAAGATGAAAAGGTTATCTTAGACTTGACTTTGGTGGGGTTGGGAGTGTGATTTTGTTGAGATAAGATCTTACTACATAATCCAGGCTAACTCTGTACTCAATATATTGGGCTGGGGATTTAGCTCAGTGGCATAAGCACCTGCCTGGCAAGTGCAAGGTCATGAGTTCAATCCCTGGTACCACAAAAAAAAAAAAAAAATGTAACCCACTATGGCCTTAAACTTGAAATCCTCCTGCGTCAGCCTCTGGAGTGCTGGGATTGGTATGCCAACCACATCCAGCTAGCCCGTTTTTTCTTTTTAATTTCAGTTTCAATTTATTTTTCTTTTATCAACCTTTTTGACATTCATTTATTGTGTTTCACTTATGTGCCAGTAAGTTGTTGAATCTTTACTGTAAATTTACTTGCTAATCTGTAGACACTTAACTCTTTTCTTATTTTCAAAAATGATGATAATAAAGCTGAGTGCATTGTGTCATACCTGTAATCCCAGCACAGAGGGAGGCTGAGGCAGGAGGATCACAACTTTGAGTCCTATCTGGGCAATTTAGCAAGAAGAGACTCTGTCTTGCAACAAAATATAAAAGGTTTGAAGATGTAATTCAGCATGAAGACTTTCAGTTTAATCCCTAGTGCTGAAAGAAAAAGGCAAGGGAAGAGAGGTAAAGAACATGAACATGGGAGGAGCTAAAAGATGGCCGATCATTGAGCAACAGAATACAGAGCCTCCCAGGAGAAACAACCCATACGCCAGAATAAAACACCCTGGAGAGACCCAGACAAAGGGAGATGGATCCTCTTGACACAGGAAGAAATTAAAACGTAAAAAAGCATGTCAAACACGTCGGGACTACAACTGGAACAGCTGAAGATTACGGGACACAGCATTTTCACTGCGATCCGCCAAGTTTGTGCCGGCCTGAGTTTGCACCAGCTTGGGTCCACGTCAGCCAGCAGAGCTGCCCAAACTCATTCCCACCACCACTCACAGGAACCACAGCAGCACTGAAGTCAGGGGTTGGTGAGCCCAACTGAGAGCGGAGGCGGCAAAGGGACCTTCATTAATCCACAGTCAGTTCTGGGAATGAGACCACGCCATGGGAAGGGCTCGACCGAATTGGCGACACGTTGGAATCGGGCAGGAGGAGCCTGAACTGGGAGCAACAGTGACTTCAGTTGGTTGCTCCCTCCCTAAAGCAGATTCGTGGGATTTGCTTGGACTGGGCCACTCCCCTGGCCAAGACCCAATGAGCCATCCCAAATCGATTCCCTGTGCCTAGCAAGCACTAACTGGGTGAAGGCCCCTGAAATTTGGCTGGCCTAGTGGGGAGGGGCAGGCAGGAGAGGGCGGAGGTCCCTCACCAGGGTGCTTTGGAGGAACTGTGGCCAACAGGGAAGGGGGCTGGGACCTGCACTGTGCACCTGTGTGGAGGAAGCCTGGACCATGACAGGAGAGAAAGTCAAGAGGAGACCCCCCAGCCCAGAACCCTGAGAGCACTGATCCAGGAGAGGGAAAAACAAGGGAGACTGAGGGCAGCAAACACACAACATCAGACATGGATTCAATGGACATTAAGAGATACTTCGGGACCTTGTAGACGAGCTCAAAACTGAAATATTAAATCAGGTAAAGCAAGATATGAGTAGAATAATAAAAGAAATGCTTTCAGGAAGCATCTCTCAGGAAGATACAGATGGAAGAAGGGAGGAACACAAAGGAGAGAAACATTCGATAAAGAATACAAAGAACATATAGAATACATGAAGCAGATTCAAAGAGACTACCAGGAAATTAAAAACTCCATTGAAAGCTGGCAAAATGCTTTAAAAGAAACTAAGGATAGACTATCAAAACTTGAAGACAAGTTTGCAATGTGTGATCATGAAAGGAAAGATCTCTTAAAAATAACAAGGAAACAGGCAGTAACAATACAAAGGCTAGAAGATGACAAGAGGATCTACAATTTAAGAATAAGAAATGTGAACAAAGAAGCAGGAATACATACAGGTGAATTACAAAGGCTATTCACAGAAATAATTAAGGAAAACTTCCCAAGCATGGGAAAAGAAAGTGACATTGGG
The DNA here is from genome assembly GCA_004027455.1 of Hydrochoerus hydrochaeris. Classification (NCBI taxonomy): domain Eukaryota; kingdom Metazoa; phylum Chordata; class Mammalia; order Rodentia; family Hydrochaeridae; genus Hydrochoerus; species Hydrochoerus hydrochaeris. The sequence continues at coordinate 44,638 of PVLA01008182.1, forward strand.
TTATGTGAGGCATACAGAACTCCAGCCATCTACAACCAAAACAGATCTACACCCAGATATATAATAATCAAGATACCAGAAATTCAATATAAAAACAGACTATTAAAAAGCCATCAGAGAAAAGAAACAGATTACCTATAAAGGTAAGCTCATCAGGATCACCGCTCACTTCTCAACACAGACCATCAGATCAAGAAGAGCTTGGAGCGAAGTATTCCAAGCCCTGAAAGAGAATAACCTCCAGCCCAGATTGATGTACCCTGCAAAACTGTCACTAGAAATTAAGGGAGAAACAAGATGCTTCCATGACAAAGAGGAAGAACTGGGGGAGTTTGTGACCACCAATCCAACCCTACAGAGAATACTGAAGGACATTCTAGAGAGAGAGAAAAAAAAATACCAGGATTTTAGGAACAGTGGCAGAAAGGCTTCAATGAGTGGCGCAGGCAGTAGAATGAAGGCAAAAACTAGACAAACAAAGTCAGAAAAATAGCATAGCAGAAATGAGGCAGAGAAGGATGGCTAGAATCTCTAACATAGATGGCCCTGATACACTATATTGTTAATAGTGCACCAGGATTTAAAACCCACATTACTCACACTACTCTGCTTAGATGTATATATTCTGTTCCAGTCATTCTACCTGTACTGGGTTTGAGGGCACAGACAGTAATACCGAAAATAACAGGATATAGTACAGTAATCATCCTTAATTTCCTATTAAGTTAATCTACAGGTCTGTAAAACCTACACTGTTTTACCATGACTGATCGTAATCGAATCTGGTTTGTTAGATTACTGTTTTGTATTGATAGATTTTATTCAAAGCTGTTATGATTGATAGTATCAAGTCTGAGAGTATAGGCAACTGCACTTAAGATGACAAGATTCATTAGAATACCCACTCTGGTTTGATTATTACCTGCTTTTGAAGTTTTATACTGTCTACAATGCTTTATTTTTACTAATATTGTTATGTACTGCTATATTTAATTATACTGTTATATTCAATTATGCCTGATGATATAGACAGTTCTATTGAATAATAATAAGAAACAACACAGTAATCATTGTAGATCACCTTGTACTGTGGTTTTATATGACTTTTTGGTTTCATGTTTTTATAGGAATTTGTTTTGTCTTGCTCAGTTTTGTTTTTCCCTCTAATACATAAAGGATAGAAACACATGTAAAGACTCATGCATGTGTAGCTGTTTACGCTCTCATTGTTTGACTATCTACTTTGTATGCTTTAATTTTGTAACTTGAATAACTATTTCTATGAGGACAATATGTAATTTATTAACTAGTGATTTCTTATTATCTTTTTTTTTTTGGAATTCTGTATTATCTCTAACCATTACATGCTTTTGTTTCTCTTTAAATAAAAAAAAATTTTAAAAAAAAGAACATGAACATGTTAGTTAACAATAACAAGTAATCTTCATCCCCCCAAAAAGTTGCTGACTGGATTGAAGGGCTTGGAAAATGATCCTGAGAATAGGGGTGTCTTTTCCCCAGAGCTTCTGGTGGGTGAGCCAGGAAAGTTCAAGTCTAGAGTAGAATGGGATATGCTCAGATCAGAGGCAGAGAAGCCTTGTATAGCTACTGAAGAATTCAGAAACAGCATGAGTGGGACTTTTTAGTGGCTCAGACCTGGGTTCAAGTCTCAGCCTACTACTTAAAAGCTGCATTGGGCAAGGAATTTTATATCTTCACCCCCTCATTTGATCATTTATTAAATGGGCCATAAATCTTGCTCTTCAGGGCTATCGTATGAATTGGTGATGTGCTGCACGTAGTGGTGTTAGAAATAGATAATAGGGGGCTGGGGATTTAGCTCAGCACCATAAGCGCCTACCTTGCAAGCGTGTGGTTGTAAGTTCGATCCCCAGTACCGACAAAAAAAGAAAGAAATAGAAAATAGTAGTTACACAGATAAAAGCAACAGACTGAAGTGGATGGGAGCAAAGGATAGCAGAGTTCGTGTTAACATATAGTTGGAATCACGCGGGATATCACCTTTTCAGGTTGGCTTCTTTCATTTTATAATGTACAAAGTTTTTCCATTCTTTTTTGGGGTGGGTTATGCAATTATTCTTACCTTTCCATCATGTGGGTGCTATGGCTTAAATGTGGTTTGTCCCCATCAAAACTCATGTTGGAGTTTGGTGGCCCATATGTCGGTGGAATGGAATTTGGTGTTTGAATGTGAGTGAGGTGTTTGAGAGGGATCGGTTCCACTTTTCTGAGACAGATCCAGTTCTCTAGGGCATAGATTAGTTCCATGATATAAATTGTTACAAAGTTATAAAACAGGCCTGCCCTCCCTGTCTTCTCATTGCGCATGCTTACTTCTCTCCCATGTGCTCTTGCCATATGTTATATGAAGAAGCATGAGACTCTCTTTGTATGCAGCCCAATCCTGAATTTTCCTGTCCTCAAAAGTGGAAACTGAATAAACCCCTTTCCATTATAACTTATTCACTGTCAGGTATTCTGTGATAGCAGGGGAAAATGAACCAAGACAAAAGACACTACTGCACAGTTTGTTTATCTGTGTACCAATTAAAGAATACGTTAGTTGCACTGGCACTTACAAATAAAGCTGATGTAAACATTTGTGTGCAGAATTAGTTTAGAGATACAGTGGTACCTTGATTCACAAACTTAATTCTTTCCATGATCTTGATCACAAACTGAATTAGACAAGAACTCAATCAAATTACCCATAAGGTCACCATTAAACCTAACCACTGAATTTGATTTGGTTATCATTCAATTTGATTTGTGACCAGAATTGTGAAAAGAGTTAAGTTCATGAACCAACATGACACTGTAAGTTTTTTACTTCTCTGTGCAAACAACAAGGGTTAATGGATCATATGGTAAGTGTATATTTCTTTCTTTGTTTCTTTCTTTCTTTTTTTAAATAAACTTGCAAACTGCCTTTCAAAGTGACAGTACCATTTTGCATTCCCAACAACCAAGAGAGTTTCTGTCCTCCATATCCTTGCTCAGCATTTGGCTTTGTCAATGACATGAGATTAGCACTTTCCAAATGCTTTTATTTGCCATCTGCCTTCTCTATCCATCTCCTCAGGTCTTTCACCCCTTTTACTTTGGACTGATTTTCTTATTTGGAATAGAGTTCTTTATAAATTTTATATGTCCTTTATCACGTATGTCTTTTGCAAATATTTTCTATCATTGTGTGGCTTATGTTCTAATTCACATCAAAGTATCATTCAGTGAGCAGGAGATTTTAATTTTAATGAGTCTAGCTTATTGATTCTTTCATGGATCTTGTCTTTGGTTTCATATTTAATAAATCATCACTAAACTGAAGGTTAACTTGATTTTCTCTTGTTATCCTCTAGATATTTTAATAGTTCTGCATTTTACATTTAGGTCTGTGATTTTACTTTGAGTTAATTTTTGTGAAGGTTGTAAGATCTGTGTCTAAATTCATTTTCTTTGGGAGGGAGGGATTTTTTTTTTTTCAGTACTGGAATTTGAACCATGCTGTGTAAGTGCTCTAATGGTGAAGTATATTTCAGCCCTTTAAAAATTTTTTTATTTTGATAGGGCCAGGGATATAGCTCAGTGGCATAAGTGCCTCCCTGGCAAGCACGAAGTCATGAGTTCAATCCCCAGTACAAAAAAAGAAAAAAGAAAATTTTTCATTTTGAGACAGGGTTTTGCTAACTCGCCCAAATTACCTCAAACTGACATCTCTTGCCTTAGTCACCCTAGTAGCCACTGTCCCTAGTGAATTTTTTTACATGTGACTGTACCATTATTCCAACACTATTTGTTGAAAGGAATATGTTTTTCTCATCTTACTGCCTTTGTCAAGATTGATCGTATTTGTATGGATCAATTTTGGGGCTCCATTGTCTTCCATTGACCTGTCTTTCCTTTTGCCAATACTACAGTGTCCTAATTGCTGCACTTGTGAGGCAGGAGATTAGGATGTGAAAGACTGGCTGGGGAAGTAGATGTGACCTGTTAATTACAAGATCCTAGGACACATGTGCAGAACAGTTCTCAAATCCATGCACACAAATCCAATCAGAAAGTGCCATCTTCAGTTCCTCTAAGGAGAACTCAAGCAGGTTTCTATAGGATGGCCTGGTGCTGGCATCAGCTCAAGGAGTGGGAAGTACAAAAGGACAGTCACCATTGAGTCTCAGCCACTGTTTTCTCTTCCACAGTGGCCTACTCTCACCCTGTAGACTGTACTTAATTTCCTGCCTTTACTTGGCCCAAACTTGCTCTGCAGAGCATGTTTCTTTTCCCACCTTTAATAAATATAAAACCTCACTACTTTTTGCATTTCTCTTGAGTAGTTCTTTGCTCGGTACAGAAATAACCTAGACATTGCCTCTAGAAGGAGACTACAGTGCCCCAAAATGCAGTAGCACTTGTTCATTAAGTGTTTATGTCTAATAATGTCAGTCTTCCAACTTTGTTTTTCAGACTTGAGTTGGTTCTTCTGTGTTGTGTTCTTGATTATAATTTTTTAGATTATGCTATGAATGAAATTTCATCATTCTGCTTTAATTACATTTTCATGGAATAAAGTGCTGGAAATCCAACCCAGGGCCTCACATGCTAAGCATACAAGTCCTCTAGCACTGAGTTATATCCCCAGCCTAACTGTAAGTGATTTCTTAATTTTTACAGGTATTGTTTCCCAGAGCTCCATCCCTGTGTGTTGCATATATGCCAAAAGGTGTTACTCAAAGTTTGGTGTATGACCCCAGACCCACTGAAGCAGAATCTGCAGTTTTACAAGATAACTAGTACCCCATAAGCATATTAAAACGTAGGAAGCCCTCCACTAAAAAAACAGCAAGTTTCACCTAACTGTGAATATGGGATAGTAGCTTTACATTTTAGGATTTTTTTTTATAAATTGAAAACTACATTTAGGTTCTCAAAGATTTTTTTTCACTTATTTTGAGAAACTGGTTATTTCCAAATTACTGGTTAGGAAAGTAGAAGACAAGTGATGAAACTGAATAAAGCATATGCACAATAGAAACTGAATGTTATCAGGTAGTTGCTGTATGCTTGAAAGATCTTCAGTGGGGTCAAGTGCTTTTCATATCATTGTCTTGTATTGAAATGGTTTGCTTTCTTGTTTCTTTTTATACTTTTTCCTTTTAAACAGCCTTCAAGGGCCGAGGATTTAGCTCAGTGGCGTAAGTATCTGCTTGGCAAGTGCAAGGTCATGAATTTGATCTCCGGTACCAAAAAATAAAAAATAAAAACATCATTCAACTCTTGTACCAGTAGAATCATACAGTTTACCTCTGGAGTAACATTTTACAAATGTCATTATTATACAAATCACAGGGTTTAGAGTCAAACCTGAGTTTTCTTATTAATTCTGCTACTTTCCTGGCTTATATCTTTTGGCCTTAGGTTTCCTTATTTAGAAATTAAAGCAATGGTACCTATGTTGTAGGATTGTTAGAATTAGATGAGGTGACATTATAATACAGTTTTTCAGCACAATGACTATACTATCTCAATAAATGTTAGTTTCTTTCTATTCTCCTACCCTGCAAAATCAAGTTAGATTTCCTCATATAGTCATACTGTAATGTGGTATCTTTGTTGTTACAAATTATGTGGATGCTAACAAATGTTTAGCATTTCTTTTCAGATTTACATGCATAAGAGTAAGTGCGTCAAGTTCAATTTAAGCAACTTAAGATTATTGTTACTGACTTAAGGGAACAGATTCTTAAAACTTTTACTACTGTCTTTCAAACTTTAAGACCTATATAATAACTCAGATTCCATTACCTAAACTGATAAACCTTTGTGTTTTATTACCATTGCTTCCCTACTTGCAGACTTCATCTTTTTTTCCCATGAAGTCATGAGTAATTCTGCCTCCTTTTGATCAATCAAGGCTCTTTGTAGTATTGAAAGTGTTGCATGGAGTAGAGCACATTCTAAATACTGTCTTTTCATCACTTTTGGTATATCACTGGGGAAAAACTAATTCAGAGTCTGTTTTCATATTAATATATTCATGGCCCCTTTCCAAGGAATTTCATGCACCTTGAAAGTAGCCTGACATTTAGCCAAAGGCATAAATGACTAATTGAGAGTTGGATCTTAAAAACAGAAGCAGAAGTAGAATCTCCAACTATCACTGTTTGATGTCATACTTAGACCACCTTGCCTCCCCTTTCCATGCATCTTATCCATCTGCTTTTTGTCAAACTTGGTGTTTGTTCTTGACTGCAATATTGTTCCAAATTAAGGTAGGCTTTAAAATTAATGCAGGCTTCTGGTTATACTGCTATGAGTGGGTGCTATATTCCTTATCATGTAGCTGTTACAGAAAGCTATTCATATCTTCTGTGTTCAAGAAGCATCTCGACTACTGGATTTTTTTTTAGTAAGACTTATGGGACATTACTGATGATTTGTACCTTTTACAGTTAAGCAATAGATTATTTTCCAGAATAGTTTGAAAGTTGTCTTAGTCTACTTGGGTTTTTGCTTTTTCTTCAGTTAGGGAAAACCAAAAATTATTAGGGTTGAGAATGTAGCTCAATAGGAAAGCATTTGCCTAAAATACGCAAGGCCCTGCATTTAATCTTTAGCAGTGCTAAAAAAACTTATTAAGCCACTGTAACTGAAAATTTTGAAAGATTATTCAATCATTGCATAGAAACCTCTTGATAAAAAAGATCATGGTTATTTTGGACTTTTAATTATGTCTAAATTAATTAAATTCTGCTTGAATAACGCATAAATTTTCCCTCTCATTTTTATGCAAGAGCCCAGAGAATGTAATAAAATAAAAATGTCCTTTACCACTAGGGATACTTTTCTGATCTGTAACTACAAATTTTTTTGTTTCTATTATTGGTTTACCCTCCTCTAAGGATTCTTTTGGGTGATATTCTAATTTTAAGCAGTAACCATTACTATGCATCATAAACAAGCACAGATTTCTCAAAATCTTGTCCACTAGGGCCTATTTTAGAAGGTGAAGTATATTGTCTTACAATTTAAAGGATACCCCCCTCCAAAAAAGCACATTTTCTACCATAACCTAACTCTCCAAGGATAGTCATATTTAACCTTGTTTCAATTAATTTTCCCTTTAAATTGCATGTTTAATGCACAAAAATATTTTCACTGCCATTTTTTGTTTTCTGGGTAATGAGTAACATTTGTTTTGGTGCTCACTGTACAGCAGCCCTGGACCATGCTTGTCTCCCCAAACTCCTTTCTCGTCACTTTCCTATGTTGTCTCTGCCTTGCTACCTCCTTACCCAAGCATGTGCTCCATTTTCAGTGCCTTCAGCAAAGCAGAAGCCATTGTTTCCTACTAAGCTCAGAGATTTTGGTAATTTTCTTTCTCTAGAATATGTTTGAGATTTTGGAAATGTGAAATAATATAAAGAGTGATGAGTGGGGAAAAAAATTTTTAAATGACATCTAGAATTTCTTTTCCTTTTATAGAGTACCTAGAACTATTTTGAGACCCACCAATAGGTTACACCTTTCTCTCCAATGCTAACAATAGTTGAATAAAATCAGCATGGTCGCCAGCATGCAGGATTCTATTTGCAGTATTTTTATTCCTTCAGTGAGCCGAGCTTAGGCTTTCACTGCCTGACAGACAAATTGGGGAGGAAGGGAGTTGGATGGAGAGCCCCTTTTGATTTGTCCCTCACCACCATAGCTTTAACAGACAGCCTTGATGCGTTTGTAAGATCACTTTGGTACAGAAACCGTAAACCTAATGTTTAGCAGGCACTTGCTTCTGAAGGTTAAGCAGATCATAGAGGGACAGCCGAGCTCACAGCTGCTTAGCATGAAATATCGAGTGATTCAGAGGGAGACACAAGAGTGATGGTATTACTGCTGCAGATAATTGCGAGAGACACTTGTGAGTGCTGCACAGTAAATCTGCACCTTGTGTGCACACATTTCAGGGGAGGCTTCCTCAGGCTTGAGCATCAGCAACACATGTCTAATAGGTGCATCCATTTTCATATGCTCATTCATGAATAGTCCTGATTAATTAGTACATGTCACCATCTGGTACTTAGTGAGACTATTCATTTTTTAAATGTTGAAATTGCAGGGAATGGTGCACACCAATTAAAATCCTTTTAACGGGATCGTATTGGTATTAAGGTATCTGCGTAGGAGGACTTCATTGGAATTCAGCATGCATCTAAGGGTGCACACATCAGCCCAGAGTCAATTAGAACAAAGGAAGTCAAGAGAAGGGAAAATGAAGGAAGAACTGTCTGTCCTTTCTGTGAATGTCTGCAGGGCACTAGGCTTTCTCTTTTCGTTCTTCTGTGTTTCCTGTCACTTGTCTTCATTGTCCTCCCACCATTTGTTTATCTTGGGTTCCCTTTATCTCTTAACTTCCATTTTTATCTTCTTTGTTTTTGTCCCCCACTTCCTGTCTCGCTTTAGCTCACCATTTTCACCCAGTCACATATACATTAAGACAGGAGAGTTGGTTGATAACTATATGATGATACAGTAAAATTTTAACTTTCTGTGTCCATTGACAGAGTTATTTCCTGGCTGTAAGTTTGAGCTCTGAAACATTAAAGTATTTTTAATTAGAAAAATAACTTGGACTTTATGACCTGATTTATTTTTTAATATAACCTAAGGTTTGGAGTATGTTTTTCTCTTCTTTTTATTTTCTAAATTCGCAGTAACGAGTACTTATTTTATAATTAAGTAAAGTTTTAAATAATAAAACCATTTGTTTGAAAATCTTTTAAAAATACATTTCACACTTCTGTTGTTTTTGTCCCTTGTTAAACATGGGATACTAGATGTGATGTAGCATATTCTTGATATCGTGCTATAATTAGTGTCAACATTGAATGCAGTGATGCCCTTAAGGGATATAGGGCTGTTTGCTCCACACTGAAGTGCTCTTTGAGCTTACATTTGTTTTTTTCTCCCCCCCACCTTTGCTGTCAGGTGGTCACTTGTCAATTGCCATTTCTTGTCTCAAGGCATCTATTCTTTTCTAAGTTATTCCGGTCCATGAAACCAGATAGCAAAGCGTCATTTATTCATTTGTTCAGAACCATATATGCCAAAACTGAATGAGAAATATCTCCTGTCTTTGATGAGCTAAAACTAATGAGGGACAAGAGTATACAAATAGCCATAAATGCCACGTGATAGGAACTTGGGAAAAGGAGCAGTTAATTTTGTTGTTGTTGTTGAGACAGGGTCTCACTCATAGTTTAAGCTGGTTTTAAACTCACTATGTAGCCCAGGCTGCCCTGGTGGCAAACTCAGCCTTCAGAGTGCTGAGATTATCAGTGTGTGCCACCACATTTGGCTATGGAGCAGTTAATTCTAAAAGAAAAATGTGAAATTTCAAGGGGAAGTTGACATTTCACTAGAGCATCAAAAAATCTGTGGAATTTTGAACAGTTGTTATATGACTGGGTGTGTAGGAGATGATGTTTTAAAAATGTAAAAGACAAATTTATCCTTCTTCATAGGCAAGTAACACTCCATTGTGTATGGATACCACATTTTCTTTATCCATTTTTTCTTTTGATGGACATAAAGGGCCCCTTCCAAGCCTGAGCTATTATGAGTTGTGAGTTGTGTTGCTATAAACATGGGTGTGGATTTATCACTGTAACATGAGATCTTTAACTCTTTGAGAAGATGCCTAAAGGGGGAACAGCTGGGTCAGATGGAATTCTAGTTTTTTGAGGAATCTCCATACTGATTTTCATAACAGTTGCACTAGTTTACATTCTCACTAGCAATGTGCAGACTTTCTTTCTCCCCTTCCACCTCTCCAGCATTTGTTAATTCATTTTCAGATAATAGCCATTCTTTCTGGTGTAACATTAAATCTCGGTGTCCTTTTAATTTGATTCTCTGGTGACTATCTTGACCATTTTTTTTCATGTAGTTATTGGCCATTTGTATTTCTTCTTCTGAGAAGTGTTTGTTCATTTCAGTTTCTCAATTTTTGAATGAATCTTTTACTTGGGGAAGATCTAATTTTTTTGAGTTTGTCATATATAATATTAAGTGAAATACATGAGACACATAAGCTTAAATACCATATGGCTTCTCTCATGTGGGAGATCCAAAGTGTAAATGAAGAATAAAGGACAGGGAAAAGGAAACAGGAAGGCAGATCTTTCACAAATGGGAAGGGGACCAAGAGATAACAGGCGGGTGGAAAGAAAGAATTGAGGTGTGTTGTGGACATGTACCAACCACCCGAAATGAATGTAATCATGTGTGGCAAACATGAACTAAAAAAATGTGGGAAAAGGATTTAAAGACAGAGGGGTAAGAAAGAGGAATAAAAAAATTAAAATATGTTAAATACATGTGCCTAATTCCTAAGATAAATGTAAACATTATATACTGCCAACATGTACTAATAAAGAATAAAATTATAAATGGAAAGACAGTATCAGTTCACAGTGAGCATTACATTACATTTGAGTTCAAATATATTGTGTAGTCACCTGAGAACTAATGATAATTTTACAAAGCAGCAAAATGTTGTAGTAAAATCCTGTATTTTAGAGAAATTAGGAAATAACAATGTATCATTTCAGTATTTCAAAGAACAGTGAAATCCAGAACTCAAGTTATGCCTTGGAGGATCAAAGAGAAAGGATAGATTAGAGAGGGAGGACCTGGCAATTGATTGGATTTAGCAGAGAAGGACTGAAAGGAATCAAAGTTGACTCAGCCTGAATGCTGCCGTGTTTGTCTTACCGCCCATTGTTATGGTGCCCAGAAAAAGACTGAGACTATTCCGAAGGAAAGAAAACTAGTTATGTGTGAAGTCTAGGATGCAGCTAGAAACTGAAGTCTGGAATCTAAAGTCAAGAGTAAGAGGTATAGGCTTTGGAAGTTTTCTAACCTTAACTATTTAGGAATAGGCAAGATCACAGAATACAGGATTAGAAGGAGTGTCTTATTAAAAGTTAATTGTGGAAACATTTGGGCAGCCTTTGAAAGAGCAGTGAAACGCATGTATCGCCGCTCAAAGTTTTGTCTTAGTGGGATCAGAGTAGAGTGGATAGGGCTGCATGAGACAGACAGCTGTGATTCCTTAAACTATAAGTAGAACATTCGTCCTTATTCTGTGCAGGCAACATCAGTACAACTAATTCAAGTTGATCAGTCTAAAATTGTGTGCAAAACAAAAGAATCTATAAATGTGATACTGAAAGATCCTTTCTTTTTAGCATATAATAAACAATTTTTAGGCATGAAAAAAATGATCACTCAATGAAAACACAAACTGTTCTTTTTGATGAACTGAGATTAGTAGTATAGTTATCTGTCTTGTATATATATATACACTCACACATATGTATATGTTTACATATAGACATATAATCTTTTCCCTTTCTTTTCTCCTTTCCCCTATCCCATTGTTCTTTTTTAGCACTTTCTTTCCCTTTCACAATACCTATAGTACATTTTGGGTCTTATTTATTCTTTCAGTGTTTTTTTTACACTAGGGAGACAATATGATATTTACACATGCAAGCCTGGTGTATTTCACTTATGAGTATCATCTCAAGTTGCATCCATTTACTTGGAAAAGCCTCAAATTTATCCTTCTTTATAGCTGAGTAATACTCAATTGTATAAAAATACATCTTTTTATCCATTCCATGTTTCATGGATATTTAGGTTGTTTCTAAGACATAGCTACAAAACTGTGCACATATATCACTGTGCTGTGATGTTTTTAAATCTTCTGGGAAAATACCCAGAAGAATAACTAGATTGGATGAGACCTCCAATCCTAGTTTTTTTTGAGGAGTCTCCACACCGATTTCTACAGTGGTTGTCTCCATTCCCACCAACAGTGGAGAAGGGTTCCTTTTTCTTACTTTTAGTCTTCATCTGTCTTCTGAGTAGGTGATCTTGCCAGATTTCCAGAGAAGAGTTGTTTCTTTACTATCTGTGGGAAATATTTCTAATTGTTTGAGGTTATTAAAGAACTCATTGTCATGTTGCTAAATTTATGCAAATAATTCAAAGTAGTTTTTAATACAAATTTGCACTTATGTGATGTTTAGAATAGATTGTAAATTTTGGTGGGGTTTTTGTTTGTTTGTTTTTTGTGTTTTTGTTTTGTTTTTTGGTGCCAGTAATCAAACTCAGGCCCTCACCCTTGCTAGTCAGGCACTGTGTCACTGAGCTATGTGCTGGCCCTAGATTGTAAACTTTGAGAAAGATTTATCTGTATTGCCAAAGAACACATTTGCTGTGCCACATACATCTGGATAACCCCTTGATCTGGGTATGGAAAAAGACCCAGCAGCCTGCATAGCAGTGTGAATTGTCAGGGTTTGTACATTGTGTATCTTTGTTTTTTGTTACTTTTATCATATAAAGAATTAGTCATTTTCATTTTAAAAAGTACATAAGGATTATAAAGCCTAGAATGTTTGAGTGATTTGTATAAATTTACACATGCAATTACTAATGACCTTACATGTTATTCCTTTGTCTTCAAGATTCTCCTATTTGGTAGGTTGTCACAACAGAAATGAAAGTGCTACTGGGCACTGCACTTGTTCAGGAATGGATCCCACCTTGTCACTTTCCATGCTGAGAGTCATTAGCAGTCCTTCACAGTCTAGTGACAGAGACCAAGGCAGGTACCCTCACTGAGAATACAGAACCACCATAGTTTTGCTGGAGGTGATTTAGCTTTTCCTCTATCAGATCACAGGCTCCTTGGGTATTAATATCCAGCACTCCCAGAATCCAGCTCCTCTGGAGTACAGTCCAGTGGGGTCCAGGTTCTGCCCATCTGTGATACTGATCCTCTGACCACTTGTCTTGTTCTTCATGTTCCATCACTGACCCTGTCAGTAAAGTTGCTTTCTTAGTTACTTTTCTTCTTGTTGAGACAAAAATAGCAGACACCTAAAGTAAAAGGAGGAATGATTTATTTCTCACAGTTTATAGAGATTTATAGAGATGGCTCTGAGGAAGGTGGCATGGCAGAGGGTCTCACAGGAGAAATAGTTTGTGGCAGGCAGAAGACAGCAAAGCAGCAAAGTTCTAAGCATCAAGCAGCCACCACAGCCCTCTTTCTGTCCCTTATAGTTTATCCATGCTACACACCTTGGAGTAGGTAGCACTCAGACCCAGAGTTAACCTTCCCATTATCCACACCCAAAACTATGCCAAACTAATTAGTGGACTAATTTAGTAATCATATACCCTTAATCCCAGCATCATAAACTCTAGATCCAGCCACCTCTAAAAAATCCCACCTATAATACATAAAGCTTTGGTGGGACATTCAGACACAAACCATAATGATCACTCAGCCCAAGTTTTATTTTCTTCCTTTATCCTGTGATGAAATACAGCTAACTAGAGGATTTTCACTTTACCTTTTTCATTTTCTCTCATCCACTATAACAGCCTTCATCTTTTGTATTTTTTCCCCTAAACCATTTGCACTCAAGGTTTAACATTAAGTTTTATATGAGAAAACAGCAATGAAAGATACAGATATTTCTGAATAGAAAGAATTTTTAAGCACATAGGAATATATTTGCTATTTCTATTCAGACCTCAGGGGTTTTTTTATGTTTTTGTTTTCATTATTCTCTACAGTTGATGCTAGCTTGATTAACCACACACGTCAGTACTATGCCTTTGGGAAGAGTCTTCCTATGTTGGTTTGTTTGTTGTTATTGTTGTTTTTGGTTTGGTTTTGTTTTTTGAGGCAGTCTTGCTACATTTCAAACTGGCCTTGAACTCATTATGTAGCCCTAGCTAGCCCTGAACTCACTGCAGTCCTGCCTCATCCTCCCAAATGCACCACCATGCTTTGCCTCTTCCTAGGTCTTGATCTAGAGAGAATCCAGGTCATCTTCAGTCCTTCTTCCCCAGTTCCCACTGATGTTTGAATCTTACCATATTTGGTCTCTCAAATGAATCCCTGTCTGTTAATTTCCACTTCCTCTACATTAGTTCAAGGGTTTTTCTTGCACAGTATTGTAATAATTGAACTAACATAGATTGCCTCTAGCCTTGCCTCTTGTTGGGGTATTCTTTCCATTTTCACCTGAATTCCTGAAGCATAAGCCATATATTTTACCCTGTTGGTCAGCAACTCCTTGCTGACATATTCTGACAGCATCTCTTAAAACTGACATAAAACCCAAGTCCAAGATGGGATGCTAGAGTTTCTTGGCAAGGCAGTCTCCCAGAACTTAGGTTACATTTTCCGTGTGGAAGCAGTATGTGGAAAATAGGCTAAACTAGCTGAAACTTCAAATTAAACTCTCCATGATCACCAAGGCCTACCCTGCATAGTGAACAGTGTTTCCATAGAAATAGCCTCCCAGATGCCATTTGTGCATCTGGGAGGCTATTTCTAGATGGGGCATGGGTGTATGTCGAGGGGATAGAGCACTCCCTTCTCATTCTTCTCTGGATATACAGATTTAATAACCAGGGATATAGCTCAGTGGCTCTAGCGCTTGCCTGGTAAGTGTGAGGTTGTGAGTTCGATCCCTGGTAAAATAAAATAAAATAAAATCACAATAAAACCTAGTATTTATCAGCTGCCCAATATGAGTCAGCCTTAAAGTAAGACACTTTTTATATATTTGTGTTCATTTCCCTAACTGCTTTGTAAAATAGTTATATCCTTTAACAGATGCTTAGCAAATTGATAGTGTAATATCACAAAAGAAATGCTTACCTGGCATAAGAGAATATTGTTAAGCATTACTTTTCAATTTTTAGTAATTCATAGACCCCTTTTAATTGAAAAAATAATTGCAGTCTCAGTGTTGACACATATTATTATAATTTTGTTTAAATACAAACAAACATAAAATTAGGTATATATTTCTCATATTTATGCTTCTTGTTCAGTTATAAGCCAAAACAAATTAAGTACAAAATCCAATAAAACAAATGAAATGCAAAATAAGGTTATTATACTATAAGTGGTGTTTTACTGAAAGCAAATTGCTAAGCTCATGAAGAGCTGCCTGCCACTCTAGTTTCCTTTACGGCTTTCATTATCATTGAGTCTCTTCTTGTCCTACATTTCCTTCTAGGATATTGAAGATCCAAGATTGGAACAGTACACAGTGATTACATCATGCTGTCCTTTTGGCCTTCACAGGGTGGGACTGAATCATTTACATATTAAGTAAGCATTCTTTTTTATTATTTCTTAAAATTAAAGTTGTGTGCTTGGTATTACCATACATATATGGAAATCATATTGCTGTGCTTAGTTAACAAGTGGCCATTGCAATGATCTAGCATATGTTTATATTAATTTATTATAGATAAAAACTTTTTAAAGCACTTTTGAATAACTCATAGACCCTTGAGAATACATTCTAGATCCCAGTTTGAAAAATTTTCTTTTAATATATTTTAAATCCAATATGTATTTATAACCATCTTTAAAATTATTCTTATGCATTTATTAGAAAAGATCTTCCAAATACCTTTACAAGAAGTTTATTATATTTCCTTAAAGCAATAAATCTATATTTCTTCAAAGTGTTATATAATTTAGACTTTCATAAATGTAGATATATTAGTCCCCTTTAAAATTCTAAATGATAAATGTTTTATAGTATTATTGATTATTCTTTTCTGGAGCTGGAGAAGGGAAGTTTTAGTTTAACTGAAAAAAAAAAATACCTTCTACTAAAAGTGCTAGTCATGCAAGACAATAAAGTCTCTAAGAACAGTGAAGAGTCACAATAACATTTGTCTCATGTTGCCATAAAGATTGACGTGGCTTCTTTCTCAGAATAATCAGTTGTTTTCATATTTCTCTTTCCTTCCCAATTTCCTTTTCCCCTTTCTCATTTTCTTTCTTTGAGTCTTGCATTGCCCTTACTTCCCCTTTTTCTTATTCCCTTTCTTTAATGCAGAGGTGACTTTCTCTTCACAAGAAAAGACTAGTTTGTTATGATACAAACTAATGGCTTAATTTATTCTTCAGCCCATCTTTGTTCAGTTGACACCCAGCTCTGAGGTTAGGGGCAGTGCAAAGTAGGAACGCAGCAAGATGACTTCTAGCAGCGTCTCACCCCTCACTCTAAACCAGCCACCTCAGTGGCCCCTCCAAAGTAGATTGGCTCCTAACTCAGGCCAGGTTGGATAGAAGATCAGTGTTGATGTGCCAGATACTATTCATCCCCTCAACACCGTGAAGCACAAAAGCTATTATCTAGGTGATGATTTTGCCTTTACAGAGAGCTTGTGGATCTGCCCTTTTGAGGGCTAAGCTAGGAAATGTGTACATGTATCTGCTGGCAACTCTTCTGTGTTCACAGTGAAGTCCCTTGTGCTGGGCAGTGCGGCTGCTGCAGAGTGGACCTCTTTTGGGTACTGCCATGAGATGTCTAAAGCAGCCTCCAGATTCAGGGATAGCTGAGCTCTGCCATTTATGTAGACCTGCACTCTGTAGCCTTAGAAAGTTCCAGTTTCTTCATCTGTAAACTAGTATGTACATCACAGAGTTTTTGTGAAAATTAAGTTTTCCTGTGTAAACTACTTCAATAGTGCCTGGTACTTTGTAGTCAGCAAGCACTTATTTAACATCTACTGTGTTCCAAGCAATCCAAGAGATAAGGAGATGAAAATGATGTATCCCTGCCTTATAGGAACTTACATGATTACAAATGCAGTGTGGCATTATAATAAAGAATTTAGGGAATCTGGAAATCCTCATCACAAAGCTAAAGCTTAAACTGGATTATGAAGGACAAATAGAGTTTTGCCACCTGGAACAGAATTAGAGGAGACACATTCCAAACTGAAGAAACATGAACACAATAGATGTGAGAGACTGTGGAATCCTGGGCTGTTAGATAACACTTAACCTCCTCTCCTGTGTATACCTTTCTAAGCAAGAGGCTGAGGTGGGCTCAAGAAACACAATAACTAGGAAGAGTATTATTTAACTGCTTTATCAAGAATTCATCAGGAATTTAAACTTTAAAAACAAGCCGAGAACTGAGGGGTGCCCCTCTGCCGTGGTGCACTTACTGTTGCACAATTCTAACACTGAGAAGACTATCATGTGACAGGAACAGTAAACTATTACAGAAAACTTACGCAGTTAGAACAAAAAGCCTTTGTCTTTTAATAGACCTTTTATTAGATTTTCATAGCTAAACAGGTTTTACTTTGGCTTCTTATTTAGATAAGGACCTCAGGTCTTCAGATTTTGCCTTTTTGTGATATCAAGGAACTGAATTTTTGTTGGGAGCAGTCTGAACTCAAGAAGATTCTTTCCTACTCATGGAATTTCTATTTGTGTACCAAATTAAATCTGTATGTTATCTCCTACAAAACCTCTTCCTGCCACTTTGCTTTCGCTTCCTCTCCCCGCCCTTTTAGTCATGTACTGAAGGCTTTGGCAACTGGTTGAGGTGTCAGTTCAGCATTTTTCACTGTGGAAGAAGAAAAGTTTGGGAACAATGACATGGGCATATTTCTCACATTTTCCTTTGCTTTTTTTATATAAGTGACCCACATGTTCCATTACAAAAGCCCAATGAGAGAACCTTGGCTTATAAATTTTACACTCACATCCTGGAGACAGACTCCTGTGTATATGACAGTTCCTCAGTGAGTGTCCTTAAAAGCCCATGTACAGCAGTGAGGATTCCTGACTCTGCCTCCAAGGACAGGGAAGATTTTGTGGAGTGAGATAATGGCAAAAAACAGTAATAGGTTCTTAAAAGGCTGTCACAACTTGCAGGGAAATAAGTTGTTCTTCAATAGCTTTATCTAGAGCCTGAAAGGCCTGGTCCTGGAAACTCTCAAATGTGAAATGAGACTAGATCATGGCATCCTGGCTAGCTAGTAGGGCAACTTTGGCTGTTGTACTCTTCCATAGACCATTTCATCTGGAGGATCTGCTTGGAGATTGGAAGGAGCAGGTGAACTTAGCAGACATTCCATTTGAGTGCTGTGTAACATACCTGTTGTAGAAATTAAAGAGGAGCACTGACATGGGCTATAGGGCTTCCTGGTTAAGTGCTCCAGGAGACACGCATCTTATTTCTCAAGCACAACTCTAGTGACTCAAGTTTCCAGTTTGGGGAGTGTCAGATTTGAGCAGGGAAGGGTACAAGTTATTGATTGCCACTGGAGTCATTTCACATAGGCTGTAAAGTCCCAAGCTTGCTCTTTGGATAGATCTGCATCTCGTACAGGTTCCCTAAAAGCCTAGTAGAAGAAGTTAGAATAGTTTTGAGGTATTACATGTGTCTATACCTAATTAGTGTTGCAATGAAGCCCTCAGAGTTTGTGGCTTAGACAGCAGCTCCATCTGGTGCTCACTGAAGGTGTTTGCTAGTTCACCTTCTGGGATGGCAGCATGAATACAGATGTACGCGGAACTGGTAAAGGTATGTGAGCCAAGATGAGTTTCTTTCCCACACAGCACAGACTCAGGCTGTGTTCCTGCAGAATCTTCTTTAGCAGTGCTGTTGATAACGTGATAGCTGCTGATCAACTTGACAGCCAGCTTTGGACTGGATTCACTTACACTCAGAGTGGGAAATTAGTTTTCATATTTATCAGTCTTGGAAAAAGAAAATATATTGCTTTCAAAGAGAAAACTTAATCCCTTATTGGGAGTGAGCTTAACTTGAGTAACTATTAGGCTAGGATATCTTATTCTTTTGTGTTCAGTGCCACATAGTATTAAGTATGTAGGAGATATATGCATTTGTGTATGTATATACATTTAATTTCTTGACGACTGGCAGCAATTGACCTGTGTTAGTTTGCTTTCCATTTATGTGACAAAATACCTGAGATAAACACCTTAAACAAGGAAAGGTGTATTTCAATTCACAGTTTCAGAGTTTCAGTTCCTGGTCACTTGTCCCATTGCCTTTGTGCCTACAGGGAGGTAGCACATCATAGAGTGCCTATGGCCAAAGAGGCTGCTTACCTCACAGCATCCAGGAAGGGTGGGTGACCAGGACCCCAACATCCCCTCCATAACATCCCTCAGTGACCTGACTCCCTTCCAGCAGCCTCACTTCCTGAAGGCCCAACACTCCCAGCAGTGCTGCAGGCTGGCTGTCAGGCCTTTAGCATGTGTGTCTGTAGGACATCTAAGAGTCAAACCACAACATGCCCTAGACTGCTAAATAAAAGTCACTTCTGAATGATAAAATTTCACATGGTTCCTGTTCGCTTTATACTTCAGAAAAGTTCACAGTAATCATGTACAAAAGTAACCAAAAAAGTAACTTTAAAATAAAACATAGCCTTACGTCCCAGTTCCAGATCTCATCCATTGTGTGAACTCAGGGAAGGTACGCTCTTTGCAGGGTTTGGTCCCTTGTCTGTAAAACAGAAGGACTGAATTAGGGCCCTGTTTTACAGTCTGAGGTTTGCGGTTATCCCTTCTCTTTGCCCTCTTCTCAGCCTCTGCCACTCTCCTGTCTTTCCACAGTATCATCACATTATCTATTTTCTCCCATCTTAATGTGAGGAAATCCTTTCTGAACCCCCTCCTTATCTTCCCCTAGCTCTTTCTTTCTTAGTCTTCCCACCTAAGCTTTTTGAAAAAGTTGAACAGCTTTGCTCGGTTACTTTGCTGTTCAATTGTCTGCAGTCTGATTTCCATCCCAGAATATGTAGTATGTGCTGAAGTCTCTGAGGTGCTCACATGAGGCTAAGTCCAGAGGCACATAGATATAACTTCTTCATTAGTTCTCAGCAGTATTTGAAATGTTGTTCTTCCTCTGGCTTCTGTCTCATCATACCATACTGTTACTTTTCTATTCTTGCAGGGCGTTTTCTTCTCCCAGATTTACCCACCAATGCCCTGCCCATCTCATGTTCTGTTTTCTTTTTGGCCTACATGGTTCTCTGATAATAATTCCCAAACAAGTGAGAACCACCAAAACTCTCTCTTCTGTGTCCCAAATTCTTAGATTCAAATGCCTGCTCTGTTGATTTTGTTTTGCTGGTTTACAAAGTATGAACTTAGGATCTTTCTGTCCTCCAGTGTTGTCTGTCTTAGTAAGTGGCTCCCCCACATCATCTGAACACATAAACCCAAAGCCTTAATACCTGTACTCTCTCCAAATCCAGTCATTCTTAAACCTACCTTTCTCACTGGGCATGGTAGCACACATCTGCAATCCCAGCAGTAAGGAGGCTGCAGTAGACGGATCACTGTGAGTTCAAAGGCAGCCTGGGCTGCATAGTGATAGTGAATTAAACTCTGAATTTCAGAGTGAGACCCTGTCTCAAAAACTAAAATAATGTTTTTTTAGAAATTAAATCTACCATTCTTTTCCTTTCTTGAAGATATATCCTACTGCAGATCCTAATCAAACCCTTTATTTGCCCTGTAGGTCCATAGAGAGTCTCTGCTTCCTGCCCCATCTCTGAAGTTCATTTTCTGTGTAGTTTCCAAAGCTGTCTTTTGCAAGTCAGTTTTACTCGAGCTTAACTTATGTATGCAGTAGTTTACCTTTAGAGTGCACCTGTGTAAGTTATGACAGACATGTGTTGTATAACCACAATATTTGCATTGTTTCTGGTTTCTCTGTAAACCTTTGTGCACTGTAAAAAGTTTTAGTGAAAAAATTTTCAATTATATTGGGCAAATACCTAGGATTGGGATTGCTAGATGCAAGTTTATATTTAAGTATGAGAAACTGCCAAACTTTTCCACAGCATCTGAACCATTAGAATTCCCACCAGCCATACACGCTGTAAGAATTGCTCCACATTCCCACTACTAGCACCAGCCAGGTTTTTGTTTTGTTTTTGTTTTAATCATTCCAATAAATGTGTAGTGGTAGCTCCATGTAGCTTCAACTTGCATTTCTGTATAATTTGTGATATTTAGAATCTCACATTTTTATATGCAGTTTGTATATTTTTGGTAAAGTATCTGCTCAAAATTTTTTTTTTAAATTGGGATTACTTCCCTTTGTTGAGTTTGAAAAATTCTTTATATATTCTAGATAAAATGCTTAAATATACTTTGCAAAAAAATATTCTCTTCATCTCTTGTTAGTATCTTTGGCAGAGTAAACATTTTAATTCTTATGAAATTCAAACTATGAGTTTATTCTTTCCTGTATTTGGTTTTGCATCTGCAGACTCTGCCCAACCTGAAATCATAAAGGTCCTTCATTGTTTCTCTAAGTTGTATAACCACATTTTAGACTTAGTTCTTTGGTTTGAGTTAATTCATGTGAGATACAGATCAAGGTAGAGTTCATTTTGTTGCCTACAACTATTCATTATGCCCCCTATTTATTGAGAAGACTGTCTTTTTCACTTTTGTCAAGAATCAGTTGACTGTATTTGTGTGGATATTTCTGGACTCTATCCTGTTCTGCTCCATCAAGGGTCAGCAGCAAACATTTTCTATAAAGGACCAGATAGCAACTATTTTAAATTTTGCAAGCAAAAGGCAAAGTGAAAGTTATTATTTAGGTACTTACATAATAAGAGTGAACAAATTGCTATAAATTTTTGGTGAAATTTGAAGCATAATGAAGTACAATTTTTTTGTTACACAAAAAAGAAAGTGGAGTTACTTTTTTGGGAATGGATAAATTTTACTTTATTAGGTTCAAAATTAGTGTTTCCTCCCATCAAAATAGATTATAGCCAAAAAGAACAAAACAGAAAGGTATTTTTCCACCCTCCCCAAAAATATATGGATATTATCTTTTTCTATAACTTTTGCACTATTTCTTAAATTTTGTGTATGATGTAAAGTACAGCTGTGACCTAATTTTTTCAAATATAAATCCCACAACACTTTGGGTAAAAAAATGGATTATACCCAGGCAGAGTGACACATGCCTATAGTCCTAGTATGTAGGAGGCAGAAGCAGGAGGATTACCTCAAAGTCAAGTCCAGCCTGGGCTACATAGTGTGTTCAAGGCCAGGCTGAACTACATAGTGAGAATCTGTCTCAGAAACCAAACTGAAACAAGAAAAGTTTACAAATGTTCATCTACTAGTACATATTTGTAGTGGAATCATACATATTTTAGCTTTGAAAAATATCTCTTCACACAAGTGATACATATACTTGTGAAAACCATGTTCTATAGAGTACCGAAAACCACTGCAAAGCAATCTTTATTATAACTCCTTAATTCTCTATCATAGCACAAAAGTAGTCATAGACAACATGTAAACAAAGGAGAGTGACTGTTACAATTTCATATCATTTTTATTTATCACAAAGTTTCATTTGTTTTAACCATTTAAAAATATGCATTATCAAAAGCATCCTCAGGTTGGGATACAAAAACCATGGCCAGCTAGATTTAGCCTCGGAGCTATAATTTGCTTACCTACCCCTTATACCTCTCTCACCCTATCCATGTTTCTATCCTTTCATAAAAACCATGCTTTCAGGATTACTGTAGCTTTATACTTAGTCTTGAGATCGGATAGTATCAGTTTCCCAACTTGTTCTTTTTATTTTATTTTAATGTTTTTTTTTTTTTATCGGTACCGGGGATCGAACTCACGACCGCGTGCTTGCAAGGCAGGCACTTATGCCGCTGAGCTAAATCCCCAGTCCCCAACTTGTTCTTTTTAAAAATTGTTTCTTACCTTCCTGTATAAGTTTTTTTAAGAGCAGATATATTTATTGAGAGAAAGCAAACTTCTGTCTGAGAGAGAGACAGACAGAAAGGGTCCTGAATGGGTTGCCAAAGATTCTATATTCTCTAGGGATTTTTAGAGTAAAACCATGAGGTGAGGCAGGTCTAAAATTGGGGGAAACTGGGAACTCATGAGGTAGACAGACATGAGGTGGAGCAGAGCTATGGTTCAGGTAAAATTGACCAGATCAGGGACAGATGGGGAAGTGAGTCACATAGCAAGGAGCATTTTTACGGATCAGTGACTCTTTCTGTAGGGGGTTGGGGTGGTGACTCCTGGCTTCTCAAAGTGAACCATACTTAATCCCTAAGGATTATACTTAAGGGTGTGGTTGCATTTGTTTTGCCTTCTGTCTTGCGATCTGGCCCACAGCAAGAGGTGTGTGTCTCTTCCAAGTTCACAAGACGTCTGGTCCTCTGTGCCGGCTTCTTCCAGCGCCTAGCCCTATCTGACTACCTATAATATTTCTAACTAACTCAGCTGCCTGTAACCTTCCCCCCTCTGAAGAAGTATACTGAAATGCCATGAGGGAGAAATGGGTAATGACTGATCTAGCTTCTTAAGGCTGAAAGGGGTCAAAGTTGTTGATCGGCAGTCAAAGATACTCTACTGATGACCCTCAGTTTCTTCTAACTGATGACTTCTGATGACCCTCAGTTCAAAATTAGTGTACCAAGCACATTCATCTTGGATGGGTGTATAGCTTTAAATCTGAAGGAGACAAAGCCAAAGAAACAAGTATGTATGGGCCAAATAATAGAATCAACAGGATTATTATAAGTAATAAATAGTTATGAATTAACAAAGTTCCACCAAGAGGAGCTGGTAATGGCTTCCCATAAGGAGGATAAGGACAAGGTCCAGGAAATTTTAGAATCTGACAAGTCATTGATTTGTCATTTAATATCTTGAACAGTTAGTTGAGATATTAGCAAAAGTTTTTGTAATTGCATACCATCTAATAAAACAGGATAGCCTGTTTTATTAATTTTACCTTTTTTATTTAAGAGAGAGATCAACCACAATGTCATTTAAGACCTGTGGAGTATAGTTAATTAAGGCTTCAATATGCATCCTATATAACCTTTTGCTGGACATGATCTGGTGGATCCAAGTGAAAGAAATCTAAAAGAAATCTAGCATATTTGTTATTGGTTTCATCTGTATGATGCCTTGGGGTTTGGCACCTTCTAGGCAAGAACAAACTTTAGTCAAAGCATATATAATCAAAGAATATATGCAAAGGCATATATATATATGCATTAGCATTGGAGTTGACAGGTAAGTTTAGAACCTGTTTCCAAGTTATAGCAATTGTAACCCATTGACTCTCAGGACCTTTTATTGATGGAATCTGACGTTCTGTCATAAATCCCTCTAGCTTTAGTTATAATAATCTCTAAATTTTTGATAATGTAGGAGAACCATATTAATACATTATTTTGACAAATGAAACTCTTAAATTTTTATATATGAACAACAATATGTACTATATTTGTAAAAACTAGTCTTAGCATCATTTTGATTAGTTGGCAGCTTGGATATATATTTATATTACAGCATTTATACAGGATAAAATTTCTCCCAGATTGGAGTCAGGTTTTTAGGCATAACTAAGAGGAAAGAATGAAGAGAAAGTTATTCCAATTACAGTTTAAACAACCTATATTTTGGTGACTATGTTGAGGTACAGTGCCTAGAAGGAATACCAGATTTGAGAAGGACAAAGATGTCCAGCAATCAGCTGGGGTTTTTCTTTACCTCTTGTCAGGATTACTCAGGGCTCCTCTGTAGAGATGACAGGCAGAGATGACAGTCTGGTGAGAGGGAGGAGGCAAGTGCCCCAAGACCCTTTAGTCCTGCTGGACCAGCTGATAGGATGGGTCTGGATACTGGGGTCCAGCAATCTCCTTTGCGGTCAGAGCATGGCTTGGAGGGCCTCTTAAGGCAGTTCCTCTAAAAGTGGCCTGGCTTGTGGCAGCGATAGCAGGTAGGTGTCATCATTGAGCTCTTCTTGGAGCCCCAAGAATCAGACTTAAGGTCTGTGTTTTTAAAGCCACAACAAAGGCAGCCCTTTTTTTGGTCTCTTTGTTTTTTCTCTTTGGTTTTCTCCCAGTCCTGATTATAGAATACTAAGGAAGTAGTTTTTACTAAAGAATCAAGAGAACTATCTGGAGCAAAGGCTATCTTTCGTAGCTTTTTCTAAAATCTAGAGTTAAACAAAATCTGTCCTTCTATGGAATGAAGATCCATGGACATAAGTTCTATTAGTGCCTCTGATAAATGATCTAAGAAGTCAGAAGGGTTTTCACCTTTCTCCCAAGAAATAGTGACAATTTAAAGTAACTAGAAGGTTTTATTTTTATCATTTTTAGGCTTTGGAGAATATACTTTTGAAAATGTCTCCTGTTTCAGTCTCTTATATTGTTGTCAGGCCACTTGGGGTCTTTAGATAGGAACAGCTTGTGCACCAGTGGGAACTAGTGGTTTTCTTGGCTGTCTATCTTCTGGCCTTTTAAAATTAACAATATGATATTTGTCTCTAAATGCAATAGCAGCTTGGAATGCTACTTGTCTCTCACTGGAAGTCAATGTTTGATTTAAGAGTAACATTACATCTTTCCAGCCTAGCTTATAGTTCTGAGTAAATCTTCTAAAGACATTAATGTACTTATCAGGGTCATCTGAAAATTTTCCTAGTTCTAGCTTAATTTTCTTTAAGTCACTGAGAGAAAGAGACCTATGAATGGGAGTGGTCTCATAAGAATTATAATTATACCTGGAGCATAGATAAGAATTATCTCTTAATGCAAAGAAAGTTTGAACATACAGAAATTTTAACCACTTTTTCTTACGGTATGATTTTAGTTGTAAAAAAAATATCATAATTAATATTTCCCTCTGTATTCCATTTTGGGTCTAGGAGTAGTTAGGCTATGTACACATGCAGAGAAATACCAATTGGCTCTTTTTCAACATGGAAAGGTTGAACATCTTCCAGTGCTTAAGAAAACATTCCAAAGGAGTAAGGGGCTTTGGCATTGAGTTGTCCACATCTCTGTCTGATGATCTCAGTGGAAGACCTCCAAAGTATGTAGGGGAATGAAACTCTTGACCTACAATATGTCCAAAACAAGTTCATGTTCTCTAAAATCGAAGAATGAATTTTAGAAACAACAGAGCTTAAGAACAGAAATATTCATTGAGAGAAAGAGAGCTTCTGTCGGGAGAGAGACAGAGGGGTCCCGAGTGGGTGCCCTCTATATAAATTTTAAAGTCAACTTGACATATAGGAAGTTCTGCTCTGATTTTGATTGGAATTATGTTGAACCTAAATAGCATTTATGGGAAATTGCTATCTTAGTTTCAAAAGAACTTGGTAAATCTCATTTATTTGGGTTTTCTTTGATTCTTTTATCAGTGTTTTGTAGTTTTGCCCATATTGATCTTGGAATTTGCACATATTTTGTTAGATTTATACCTATTTTATGTTCTCTAACAAGAGAGGTCTTTTTAAAAATGCAGATTGTGAAGTAGGCACAGTGGCACACTCCTGTAATCCCAGCACTCAAGAGGCTGAGGTAGGAGGATCACCACAAGTTTAAGGCCAGCCTGGGCCACACAGTGAGTTCAAGGCCACCCTGAACTGCATAGTGAGACCCTGTCTCGAAAAAAAAAAAAAAAATGCAGATTGTATCCTGTTGTTTCCCCTATTCAAAACTGCTCTGAAGTCTATAATCTGTGAAAGCCTACTGGCCTCACAGAGTCCAGCCCCTTCTCTCTTTTTCAGCTGAATTTTATGCCACTCTTCCCCTCATTCATAGTGTTCAAGTCTCAGATGAGGAAGAAATGGTTTATCTACCAGTATCACTGTTAGACTGTCTTGAGGGGTACACAAATATTTTCAAACACAATCTACAAATGTGTTTTAACCTTACTAGGTCAATGGCCTCTCTCTATTTCTTTGGTCCTTAAATCTGTAAGTCTCCCACTAAAGCAAAATGCTTTAGAACTGTTGGTTATGAGGGACTTTATGTATATTAGCTGAAGAAAATATTTTCATTCCTTAGGAACACACTGAAACTTGGGGGAAAAGGCTGGGTTTCTAACCAGATTAAGGATTCTGTCACTGTCATTGTACATGGATGAAGTTAAAATAGTTTTTATAAGCATACTGCCAGTTTATTACAATATTCAAAGCAGAAACATAGGACTGTCTTGGTGTTCTCTGGGAAGGTCTGCAGCCATGAGTTTAGGATGAAAGAGAGAGCCACAGATTCATTGTTTCAACAAACCTAATAACCAGTACATTTAATCAACCAAAGTTTATTCATTATGCTAGACACATACAGATGAATAAGACTAGCCCAGGCCTTAGAGGAGTCCCATAACTAGAGATAAAACAGACAGTTAAAACTGAAGTGCTTGTTCAGGGAGATATAGCTCAGGGGCTTTAGTAATCCAAGGAGAAATGAACAGCCCTCTGGGATTTAGAATTTAGTAGGACTGGTTGGTTTTCAAGACATGAGGCTGGAAGGGGAGTCAAGGACCATCTTATGAAAGGGTTAAGGAAAATCCCTTAAGGGTTAAGGGTTATGAAAATCCCATATTTTTTTTTTTTTATCAGTACCAGGGTTTCATCCCATTCTTTAGCTCAGACATTCACCTCATTGTCTTTAGAATCACCTTGGGAACTTGTTAGAAATTCAGATTCTTGGATTCCTATCCCCTGAGATTGATTAGGGTGATGGTGATTCCCCAGGAGGCTGTTAGTTAGCTGGCAGTCCTCACTGGGCACACTGACATTTAGGAGCCAATGCATCAGGTAAGATTTAGCCACAGAATAGTTAAGCTCATTAGTAAGATGATCATATTAGTATTCTTAGAAAGTTAAATCTGATAGTATTGTAGAACTATGGAATCACCTGAGATTAAAATGCAAATTCTGAGTTAGTAGGTCCGGGGTTGGATCTAAGGTAGCTACATTTCTAACAAGTTCCCAGGTAAAGTGAGTATTGCTTACCTGAGAACCACACTTTAAGTAGCAAAGGGAATCGAGAATGGATTAGAATGAGGTGAGATTACAGTATGGAGATCAGCTAGGAGCTTATCACAGTAATCCACGTAAGAGATAGTATGTGACCTACTAACAGTTAATGTTAATGATAAAATGGGTTCCAGGGAAATGTAATATTATAAAATTGGCGGTAAGATTTGGAGTTAAAAGTAGATGAAGGTTAGCTATCTAGGTGGGTAGCAATAATATTAACCCAAATATAAGATAAAGAAAGAATAAGATGGTGGCTTCAAACGTGGAATAGGGCTGCTTAGAGATCAGTTTCTTGGAGTTAACAAATGAATAGCCAGAGGAGGATTCAGTTTGAATTCATTGAATTTAAAAGTCTATGAAATGTCTAAAATTCTAACAGTGGGTGGAAGAAGAACCATAGAGGACTAAGAAGTGATAGAGATTGGTTGAAAACAAAAAGAACAGTATGAAAGACATTTCCAGGCAGGGGGGAATAGCTCAGTGGTAGAACATTTGCCTACCACGAGTGAGACCCTGGGTGTTATACCCAGAATGTAGGCATAGGGGAGGGCATTTCCAGGAGATAAAGGCTATGGCAAAGATTCTGTATATTTCCAAGTGTTCTGGGCATGGTGTCAGTCCTGTAATCCCCACTACTCAAGAGGCAAGCCTGGGCAATTTAGCAAGACCCTGTCTTAGAATAAAAATTAAATAAACAGAACTGTGGGTGTAACTCAGTGCTAGAGTACTCCTGGGTTCAGTCCCCCAGTACTGAATATAAAATATATTTTTAAAATTACAGTTAAAAGGCTAACTTCCCAAGATGCTGGCAGAAAGGGAAATTCTAACAATTCCAAATCACTTTATCTTCCAATCTTTTTCATTTGAGTAAAGATAAAAACTAGATATTTTAAGTCACTCGTGATGGCAAGCCTCTCAGGCTTTTCTCATTGTTTTTCATTCTTTTTTGTTTTTTTCTCTCACAGGTTGATCATTCATAGAAGAGCTGCTATAACAACATAGAGAAGGTGAAAACTTAACAAAAGTTTTGCCATGCACTGAAAGAAAAGCGTTGTCTGTGAAGCTCTATTTTTAAAAATGTCTGCTTGTAACACCTTTACTGAACACGTTTGGAAACCAGGTGAATGCAAGAATTGCTTTAAGCCTAAAAGCTTACACCAGCTCCCCTCAGATTCTGAAAAGGCACCCACTACCCATGGCAATGTGAAAACAAATGCCAATCACAGTAATAACCACCGCATCAGGAACACCGGAAATTTCCGGCCCCCTGTGGCTAAAAAACCTACTATAGCTGTGAAGCCCACTATGATGGTGGCAGATGGGCAAAGTGTATGTGGTGAGCTTAGCATCCAAGAACACTGTGAGAACAAACCTGTCATCATGGGGTGGAACCGAAACAGGACTGCCTTGAATCAGAAACCACTTAACAATAACAATGAAAATGAGATTGAAGGATTTAGCCATGTTCCTAAGCCTTATGACAATAATGATAGTGCAAAGAAGGTATCAAATAATAATAATGGACTAACTGAAGTATTAAAGGAGATAGCAGGCCTGGATACTACCCCCCAGATAGGAGGAAATGAAACAAACTCCAGAGAAACATTCTTAGGAAGAATAAATGATTGTTACAAACGCTCACTGGAAAGAAAGCTCCCACCAAGCTGTATGATGGGTGGGATAAAAGATCCTCAGGGCAAGCATGTCATTCTGCGTGGGAGCACAGAAGTCATCAGCAATGAAGGAGGCCGCTTCTGCTACCCAGAATTCTCTAGTGGTGAAGAGAGTGAGGAAGACGTTCTTTTCAGCAACATGGAGGGGGAGCATGAGAGCTGGGATGAGAGTGATGAGGAGCTGCTGGCCATGGAGATCCGCATGAGAGGGCAGCCTCGCTTTGCTAACTTCAGGGCAAACACTTTATCTCCTGTGCGATTCTTTGTGGACAAAAAATGGAATACCATCCCCCTACGAAATAAGTCACTGCAGAGAATTTGTGCTGTGGACTATGACGACAGCTACGATGAGATTCTGAATGGATATAACGAAAATTCTGCAGCCTCCTGTGGACAAGGAAGCATTCAGAGCATGGTGTCCTCAGATTCCACATCACCTGATTCTTCTTTAACAGAAGAATCACATTCTGAGACAGCCAGTAGTTTATCCCAGAAAATTTGTAATAGGGGGGTGTCTTCTGGTAACCCTGGAGAGTCTAAGGACATCAAGGAAATTAATCAGGAGAAAGACTTGTCACAGGCCTCCAAAAGCTCTGTAAAAGTTCCAGAGACACACAAAGCAGTCCTTGCTCTTCGATTAGAAGAGAAGGATGGCAAGATTGCTGTTCAAACTGAGACGCAAGAAAGCAAAGCTTCTACAGATATTGCTGGGCAAGCAGTCACCATAAACCTTGTCCCTGTAGAAGAGCAAGCGAAGCCCTACCGAGTTGTAAATCTGGAACAGCCATTGTGCAAACCATATACTGTCGTAGATGTGTCAGCAGCCATGGCCAGTGAGCACCTTGAGGGTGCTGTCAGCAGCCCTAAAACCAAAAGCTCATCTTCCACTCCAAACTCACCAGTAACATCGCCTGCATTAACACCAGGACAAACAAATCCCCATTTCCAAAAATCCAGTGCAATCCGATACCAGGAAGTGTGGACTTCCAGCACCAGTCCACGACAAAAGATTCCTAAAGTGGAATTAATTGCTGGCGGAAGTGGACCAAATGTCCCTCCAAGGAAAAACTGTCACAAGTCAGCACCTACTTCACCCACAGCTACAAACATTTCCTCTAAAACCATCCCTGTTAAGTCACCTAATTTGTCTGAAATAAAATTTAACAGTTACAACAATGCTGGTATGCCACCTTTTCCAATTATCATTCATGATGAACCAACTTATGCTCGGAGTTCCAAAAATGCTATTAAAGTTCCCATTGTTATTAATCCAAATGCCTATGACAATCTAGCCATCTACAAAAGTTTTCTGGGAACAAGTGGAGAACTCTCAGTGAAGGAAAAAACCACAAGTGTAATAAGCCATACTTATGAAGAAATCGAGGCTGAAAGCCAAGTGTCTGATAACACCACTAGCAAACCCACTGAAAGTCCCCAGGCTAAAGGGTTTTCAAACAGCACAGAGCGTAAAAAGGGCTCAGTGGCACAGAAGGTTCAAGAGTTTAACAGCTGTCTCAACAGAGGTCAGGCTTCCCCACAGAGAAACTATAGTTCCAGCCACAGCTCCCCAGCAAAAATCCAGAGAACCACTCAAGAACCTGTATCAAAAACAGAAAGTATACAGGAGTCTCAATCGCTAGCCAGCACTGGCAGCACCAGGGAGAAGGCAAGCACCGTGCTCTCACAGATTGTAGCTTCTATCCAGCCTCCCCAGTCACCTCCAGAAACACCTCAGTCTGGCCCTAAAGCTTGCAGCGTGGAAGAGCTTTATGCCATTCCTCCTGATGCAGATGCTGTGAAAAGCATGCCTAAGAGCACAGCAGTCCGCCCCAAGTCTCTCTTTACATCTCAGCCTGGAGTTGAGGCCGAAGCACCCCAGACCACAGAGTGTGGCACCAAAGTGCAGAAAGACCTATTTGCAAAACCTATCACCTCTCCTCCCTCCAAATTAAGGACCAGTCCCCAAAGTGAGCCAGCGCCCCCCTTCCCCCCACCACGGTCCACTTCCTCTCCTTACCACGCAAGTAACCTTTTGCAGAGGCACTTCACCAACTGGACAAAGCCAACCAGCCCTACCAGATCCACAGAAGCTGAATCAATTTTGCACTCTGAAGGCAGTAGGAGGGCAGCTGAGGCAAAGCCTAAACGCTGGATATCATTTAAAAGCTTCTTCCGCCGTCGGAAAGGAGATGAGGAAGATGACAAAGAGAAAGAGCGAGAGAAAGGAAAACTGGTGGGCCTGGATGGCACAGTCATCCACATGCTGCCTCCTCCTCCAGTTCAGCGCCATCACTGGTTTACAGAGGCAAAAGGAGAGTCTAGCGAGAAGCCATCCATTGTCTTCATGTACAGGTGTGACCCCGCCCAAGGCCAGCTCAGCGTGGAACAGAGCAAGGTCGGGGCTGAGCAGACAACAGGCACAGAGAAGGATAGAACAGAGAATGTCTCACTGCAGGATTCAAAGAAGAAGAAAAATAGTCATTCTTCTCCATCACAGATTCCTGAGAAAGTTCCCAGGTATGTAGAACAGAATGACAGAATATGGGGAATCTTTAAACACATTTTCATGTGTAAGTTTATTATATCTTTTAAGATTGCCCAAGAACCATTTCTGTTTATATAAGTAGCACTCTGTGCCCATCATCCATCTTTATAACTGTATTCCAAGATTGGAATATTATTAAAGTGATCTTATTGCACTGAACAAGGTTTATAGCCCTGGTTCTGTAGCTAAAGCAGCGTGCTGCATTCCAGTGAATGCAGAGGGCTTTAACATAGATAAGCAAAAAACAACACTGTAATAGTAATAAATAATACGTTGTTCTGAAATGTGATGGCGTGAAAAATAAACAGAATCAAATGAATACTGTTTAACTGAAGTAAAACTCTTCGAGCAGTTCTTTTTTGGCTTTTACCAAGGTGTTATCTCCACATGCATTACTTTAAGGGACTATTTGGTTTTTAATAGCTGTCTCTTTCTGTTCTCTCTTTAAGTGTTGTGAGGTGCGGGGCAAGCAGTGTAAAGATACTTAGCATGTAGGAGAAAGAGAAGTTGGTTCTTAAGAGTGAGGCTTGATGGTACAGCCCTGATTTGCCTAGGCAGACTGTGTATCTACATGAGCTCTCAGGCATTAGTTTTCTTTAATACCTTAATAACTTTTTACTGATCACCTACTCTGTGCATGGTACATTGCAGATACTTTTCTGAAATCCTTGTGAAGCCCTATAAATTAACTTTTTTAGAAGAAGAAATTAAAATTAGGACCATTAATAACTGACCAGAATTGCAGAGCTAGTACTTGTCAGAATTGGAATTGATACCCTGATCTATTTTACTCTAAAATGTTTTCTTCCCAAATTTTTTCATTATTAATGAGTATAAGATCAAACAAAGGGCTAGGGGTGTAGCACAGTGGCATGCATGAGGCCCTAGATTTGATCACCAGCCTGCAACAGAAAAGCAAATTAAAAAGTAAACTTAAAATATTTTAATTTACTTGTGTCATTTACATCAACAATTTAAGGTGCCTGTTTTTCTTTCTTATTTGTATTATAAGCAAAATGAATTAACTTCCATTAAAAACAAGAAGCAGTTGTCTTAAGTTTGTGACACACAGGATGATTTCCTTATACTCCCTGCTCATTTTATTCTTAAACAACAATATACTCTGAGTATTTTATTCTTCTGATTCTGAGTCCTTCTGCCTCCTGGCTCACAGTAAACATTCACTATCTGGCCTGCTTTCTCCCTGGCAAGGACAGCAACCCAAATTGATAGGGATAGATTCTTACTAGTTTTTCTTCAGAAAATTATAAATAAAAATGAGGTGACCTCTTCACTTTCCTAATGTTGAGAAGTTTTACATATATTCTTTACTAAAATAAGCTTTTTACATACCTCCAAATATGTCAAAACGTTGGCAAGTTCCCGTTTTCCTTAAATCTATGTAATAAAGCAACTAGAATGGTGGTAATATATTCCTGGAAAGAATAGTCTTGTCATTGATAGTTGAGCATTTTCCATTTTTACATGTTCAGTGATAGAATAGTAATAAATACATATATTGCCAGCTACTGTTTTAATTTAGAAAAGAGGCAATTTAAATTACACACATAGTTGGAGTTTGCTAAGAGGGGTGACAGACAGTTCCTACAGATTGATAAATGGCTTTACTCCTGATTGAGTATGGCTGTGGAATTTAGTCACACCCTGGAAGGCAGAGCCCAGCAATGGTTTGGCCTTTCTTCTGCGAAATGTGACTCTCCTTTCACTGCACGCCACTATATGTGGGCTCCGTGGCATCCCAGACCCTAAGCATGGCAGACTACTGACTATCCAGCTTCCATTTCACAGATTTCATTATATGTGGGCCAGTCATGTCCTCCAAAATGTATTAGATTTAATAGGTAACTTTGCAACAGGTTCCAGGTGAGATTGATGCTACTGGTGCTTGGACTACATTTTAGAACCACTTGTCTCACCATCATTCTAAAGATCCATGCTGTAGTATTTATGAAAAGCCATAATGAAGCTGTTCCTAGAGGCACATTTATATTTTCTCCTTCATAATGACCCAGACTAAGTAGAAAAAAGTATTCTTGTTTTTAACATGAAAAGTTTAAAACATGAATATGCATATTGAAAAAAACATAAAATTTGCTTTTTAAATAATTACCTTATTTACTTGGATGTGCCATTGGTATTTACTTGAAGCAACTTGAGAGGAAAAACATTACAACCAAATGTCAGCATTTGTGTTTCTGACTTGATGGCAGTGTGAGCATTAAATTACCATCACACAGCTAGGCACACACTGCTTGAAGAAATGGAAATGTAGGGTGTATATATATGTATACATTCATATATATATGAAGTTTCCAAATCTAAACTGTGTATAAGGAATGAAAAATGAAAAAATTCTGAAGGCCAGACCCCAGGCTCTGAGACATAAGAGACCTCATAGAGCTTTTCATTACGCAGTTAGAGTCATTTATTTGACTCTTCTGGAGATATAAATTTAGTATGTGCCCTTAGGTCCTGGAACAGTAGGGGTGAGGGCACTGCTGAAATAATGGACTTGTGTTCAACTTCAGCTTTGACTATCTGGGCCTTCAGTGTACTGGCCTAAGTGATACCAATCACATAGAATTAACTAGATGATTCATGAGAAACATGCAATGGGCTTGGCACACACATTGAGTCTGACACATATTGGGTGCCTTAAGATGTCAGTAGCCCTTCTGCCCTCAATGTAATAAATGCTAAAGGCACAGAGAGATGAGGATAGAAACAGAGCAGGCAGAAGCAAGATGTGGCTGTAAAAGGATAATGAAGAGCCTAGTATTTCTAAAACAGTTGACTTCATGGAGTAGACAGTGGTTACCAAAGGCTGGGATGTTGGGGGGAGGTGGTGGTATGCAAAGTGAGATGATGTCAGAGGATACAAAATTAGACTGGATCCACTGCACAGCATGGTGGCCACATTTGATGCATCATGTATTTCGAGACCACTGAAGGAGTAGATCATTATCACAGAAAAATGGTAAGCAGATGAGGTGATATGTTAATTATTTTTCTTTCCTCTTTGTATAGTGTTTATGTTTGTTAATATATGTACTCAATATCACTTTGTACTCCATAAATATATACAATTGTTATTTTGCATTTAAAAGACTAAAAACAAAAAATCCAGTAGTTCAAGTATGGTCTCAGTGAGGTCAAACAGTGACCATGCAAAATTTAATACTGATACAGTGTAAGTCTCAAACGTCATCAAAAGGCACAAGGCTAAAGGTTTGTTCACCAGGCTAGAGTGCTCCTGGGAGGAGCAGAGCCTTCGTGGGGTCTGGTGAGAGTAAGTGAGGTCACTGTCCCCAGTCCTTTCTTCTCTCTTTGCTTCCTCCATGGTCATGCCTGCCGTGACATGCAGCCTCATCATAGGCCCAAAGGCAGTGGTGCAAACAACCAGGGACTGATGCTTGCAAAACCATGAGCCAGATAAACCTTACTTCCTTAGAATCCGGCTAGCCAAAATACAAACACACTTGTCTTTACTGTTGACCTTTGTACTAATGGTACAGAAAGAATTGTGTGCCTAATCACTTGCATTAAACAAGCCAAAGCCTTGTCACCATGTTGTACTAGGAGTTTAAAAGAAAAAAAATCAGTTCTCTTAAGGATGCCCTTTATAAAGAAGTAAATTTTATTGACTCTCAACCCTTGAGTAACTGCTCTTTTTTAATTCTATGTGATGAAACAGGACCTGCATACCAAAATATGTGTGTACTAAAGAAAAAATACTGGTGGGATAGTATGAATTAGGTCCTCTCTTTCATAGACTACTTTGAAGGAACAGAAAGTAGACCAATGACAGTTATTCAGACAAGTATTTGGCAATATTTTCTTAACAGTGAACATAGTGTGCCTGTTCAAAGGGAAACAGCTTGACTATATTTGTTATCAGTGATAAAACTCAAGCTTTCAAACAAAAATAAGAACTTTTAAAAACTTTTACCTGATGCTGACCTTGACAGGTTCCTAATACTTAGATACTTTCCAGATGAGAGTAGGGGTGGAATTAGCAACAAGTTTTTTAGTATCATAATGAACACTTGGAGGATCTGCATAACTCAGAAAATCAGTAATTTCCAAATGACCACCTGTATGATAATGCAAAATTATGCATGAGTAAAAGATCCATTCAAACTACAGTATACGCCTTTGCATTTTAATGTAACTGAGTACAAGTCCATTTGTATAGTTTCTGATTCCAAATTGTAACTAACCTTTAAGAAACTAACACTTACCAAACTCTGGTACAATACTACAGGAGAATATCCAGTTATCTAAAAGGCTATTAGATTGCTCCTTCCTTGTCCACCTATAATTCTGGATGAGACCAGAATTTTTTTTTTTGCATATTCTTTAATCAAAGTAGTGAATCACAGCAGATTAAATGCAGAAGCGAATATGAGAATTTGGCTGTCTTCTATTAAGCTAGATATTTAAAAAGATTTGAAAAATATTAAAAGGGATTTTAATGAATTAACTATTTTTAAATTTTCTCATTTCTAATTCTATTATAAATGCCAAAAGGCGTAACATGCACAAACAAAAACTCTTCTGGCTGTCAGTTTTTAGGAACTTTATATTCTGAGACTAAAAAGTTTAGGAATTGCTGGGACAGACTATAAAGTTGTGTTAGAAACATTTTTAAGCAAGAAAATACCATATTTTGTTTTAATTTTATTTTTGATTTTCTGGCAGGAGTATTAAGTGGACTGGAAGATATTCTACATTGGATTAGATTTTGGTTCAGAAATATTTCCACAGGCATCATTTCTATCTAGCTACTTTGGGTGAAGAGAAATTAATTTTATGATTAGTCTGGTCTGTGACCAGCGGGGAATTTATCAGTTGTCATTTTCAAAGTGATGCTTACCTACCCAGCTCCCATCTGCAACTCTTTGGTGTTTGTATGTAAAGAAAAAATATTGCGCGATGACGAAAATACAAACAAACTCTGGAGTCAGGCATTTCTGACTTTACCAATGAGTAATTGTGACTTTTGACTATTAAGCTAAGGTTTTCCTATGTGTGTAGTAGGAATAATAATACCTACCTTTCTGAGATATTATGGATAAGATAGATAATCCCTGACAATATTTAGCAAAAGGAGTTGGCCTGTTTCCAGAATTATGCTTAAGGAACCAGAATTTAGTAGCATCCTTTCTTAACGTATTTCCCCTGCAGTCTATTCTGAGAATAGCCACTTGCTATTTTTAAATAAAGCCAGTCACACACCCCATTGTAGAAGACTCAGCAAATGTAACTCCTGCTCGCCTGTGTGATTTGAGCCTCTTGCTCATGCACCTCCAGTTTTTCTGTTTTCCTTTCCTTAGGAACACCTTGTATATAATGTTGACCTTGAAATTAATACTACAGGATTGCCTTTTCATGGAGTCTATCTAAAAATGAATCTTTCTGTTTTAAACTTTTTATCCTAGAAAATTTTTAAAATAATTTAAAAGTAAATTAATATAAAAATTTACCACAAAACCATGTATTAGCAATTACCAGTTTATAGCCAATCTTATTTCATCTGTACCCCATCTACTTTCCTCTTTATTTTGAAGCAAATTCCAGACATTTCAGTTATGCATATTTCAATTTGTAGGCCTAACAAGCTATTTTTTAATCATAACCATATATCAAAGAAGATTCTTTAAATCTTAATGACTAACCCTTGGATAAACATCATCCAGTATCAAAACATTAAATACAGTGTACTTTCTGTTGCTCCAAAATTGATATTCCCGTTCCCAACCTCTTTCCTGTAATGCACAGGTAACTCTGTTGTGTTTGTGTCTTGTCCTCCTAAAGCCTCATGCAGTCATGGACGATGGGGAGTTTCCAAATGTGGCTGAATCTAGGGTGTGTGGTGATGGGATTAAGGGTGTGTGATTTGTAAATCAGTACATGATTGGTTTGGCATAATTCTGGTTAGGATTAAGGTATTTTAGGGTAGGTAGCCTGGATACAATATAAGGGACAGAGTCTTGTCCTTTCCTTGCTTGCTTTTGCTGTCTTCTGCTGTCATGAACTGTTTCCTTCTGCCAAGACACCCTGCCTTGGACCCAGGCAATAATAGACTAAAACCTCAACAAACTGAGCTAAGTAAACTTTTCCTCCCTTAACTTTGGGCATTGGGTATTTTGTCTCAGGAACAAGAGAAAAGTGGCTAAGACTCTTTATCTGATATCTCCACTTCAAAAAGGACACAACAAATGAAGCATGTCCAAGAAGAAACTCTTAACTTTTCCCTGTAAGTCTATTCCATTCAGAGTATTGCCTTCTAGGTTAATGGCCCATGATCCATCCATTTGCTCGTGCTGAAAAACTAAGAGTCATCCTTGATTCTTCTCTTCCTCTTTATTTAAAATGTCATTGTCTTTTATTGATTTAAGCTGTAAAATATAACCCAAATTGACCACTTCTCTTCTGTTTCTATCATCCTAAAACATCCTAGTTCCTTTTCTGATCCTCAAATTTACCAAACATAATCTTTCTTTAGGCATTTTTTTTTTATTAAACTCACAACCTCACACTTAACATGCAAGTGCTTGCACTGCTGAGCTAAATCTCCAGCCCCACGTTATGCCCTTTTAATAGCTCTTCTGTTTAGAATGCTCCCTTCAGATCTTTGCACGGTTGGTTCCTTGTCATTCAACTATCAACTTAAATGTCACCTCCTCAGAAAGTTTTTCACTGACTTCCCAATCTAAAACAAAGTCCTTCAACCTTTCCCATCCTGTCACATTATCCTTTTATTATTTTAGATTAATAGCCAAAACCTATTGCCAATCACATACTTTTCCTTTAAAAACTTTAGTACAAAATAATACTTTTCTTAAGAATCTAATATGATGATTAAAAAAATAACATTCCAGCCAAAGTGAGGGATATCTGTCACTTGCATGCATCTTGGTCTTTAGCTCATGTTTTTAACCTGCCACCTGTGAACATCATGCTTCTACAGTAATTGGCAAAGACATCCAGTGTGGTACTCTAGGACTTTGTATAAATAAGGTTTCTTTAGGACTCCCAGAATCCTAAAGGAATCCATCTATGTCTAGCACATCAACAATTCTGTCTAAACTCCAGGCATCCAACTTCTAACTTGGACAGGAAGATGGGATTTGGCAAACCTCTGCTTCTTTAGGAATGCTGTTCATCGGTGTAAATCTTCCTTTACCCTTCCCAGGCCTTCTTGATCTTCTTAGAGGCCTTAGAGAGCTAAACCGTTGTTATGGTTTGGATCTGGAATGTCCCCCCAAGGACTTACGTGTTCAGAGGTAGGGCTTTTAGAAGGAAGTTGGATCATGAATACCTGGATTAACCCACTGATAAGTCCTAGCTGAATGTGTTGTTAGGAGATGGGGCCTGGTTCATTGGAGATGTGACCTGGAAGGGTCTATCTTCCTCCCCAGCTCCTCTTTTCTCTCTTTTTCCTGTATGACATAAGCAGTGCTCTACTATGCCCTTCTGCCATGCCATTTCTGCTTTGGAACTGGTGGATTGTGGACTGAACTGTGAGCCAAAATCAACCTCTTCTCCTCTAAGTTGCAAATGTCCGTTTTTTTGACCCAGTGATGAATAATGATTAAAACAACTGTCTTTCCCAATAATCCAAGGAGTTAAACCTGAAAATGCTGTAATCCCCTTAGGCCCCAAGGGTATAGACTGGTTGACTGTGGCCCGTAGGCTAAATCCAACCTAATGCCTCTTTTTGTAACATGTATGCTGTGTGCAACTGTTTCTATGCTATAACAATATAGTTCAGTGATTGCAGTACAGACTATATAACCTGTAAAGCCTCAAATATATTGTTAGCCTTTTACAGAAAAAGTCTGCTAACCCCTGGACTAATCTCTAATATCAGATTTTTTTTTTTAATAGTACCGGGGATCGAACTCACAACCATGCACTTACAAGGCAACTGCTTATGCTGCTGAGCTAAATCCCCGGCCCATCTAATATCAGATTTGTCTGCAGTTGTCAGTAATGCTGGTGGTCTATAACCATCTCAGCCAAACTCTAGAAAGGACTGGTACTTGCTAAAGTAACCAGGGCCTGGATCTCGTGTATGAGTGTGGACATAATATGGTAAAAGAAAATTTAGACATTTGTTAGACTTTGGTAAAATATGCTGTTCTCTGGAAAATTCAGATAGAAGCTTGACTTTAATGTTTCAGTTATATCTTAATTTGCATTTTCTCTACTTCTTACTAAAAAAATCCTATCAAGGTCATTTTTACACACTGAGAATCCCAGCCTGTAAAAATCAAATTCCTGCTTTTCATAAAGAAAAACTAATAGAAGACAGGGCTGAAAGTAGCTGCTTGTTCTCTTGGCCACATGTTATTTTGCTCTGTGAGTATGTAATAATCATATTTATATTTGCTGACATATTATTCCTGAACTTCACATTAGTTCATGAAGTCCTTGATGTTGACTTTTTTTTTTTTAAATCGGTACCAGGGATCGAACTCACGACCACGCGCTTGCAAGGCAGGTGCTTATGCCACTGAGCTAAATCCACAGCCCAATGTTGACTTTTAAATAAATGTGTTTTAGAGTAAACTGATAAATATCTTATCCTCATCACAGAATGATGCAGAATGGTTAAGTATGAATGTACCATGATGGGTGTAGTCTTCAGACAGATGTATGTTTATTTTATTTTGATAGGTGGGTGATATAACTCCAGAGAAGTAAACTGTTTTTTGTAGAGTCTCAGAACTAACATGATCTGAGGGCAGGAGATATAGCTCAGTGGCACAAGTGCCTACTTGGCAAGCAAGAGGTTGTGAGTTCGATCCTTGGTAACAAAAAAAAAAAAAAAAAAAAAAACCCTGACATAATCTAAAGTGAAGAATCAAACTAAGAATTTAGTTTTGTTTGCTTATTTCCTTAATGACTGTGAAGTTAAATAGCAGTACTTAAAACACTCTCTTTCCCATTATGGCATAGCTGCCCAACAGCTCTGATAATGTGTCCATCCTACTTTATAAAGACATAGAGTTTCATTCACATTCCCAGGGCCACTCTGAAAGTAGCTGCAAAGCCAGACAGTAACTTTAGAGTCTGTTAGGAGCCCTAAGTGATTTTTGTTGCAGTAGTAGTGGTTTTTATTGAGTCTGTTAGTGTCTTCTATGCCTTTTAAAGCCTTCACAAGAACCAGGCATAGTGGCACATGCTTATAATCCCAGCACTCAAGAGGCTGGACAGAAGGATCAGTACAAACTCAAGGCTATCCTGGACTACATAGCAAGTTCAAGGCCACCCTGACTTACACACTGAAACTCTGTCTGAAAAAACAAAAAAGCTATGATGAATGTGGGAAGGCATGTCTATGGCAAATAAGGGCCATAGTGTACTGATTCTCTGGCCTATCAAGCAGTCAAAGTACAGTACTAATTATTGGCATAATTATTCATTCTTAAAAGCACGTGTCAATGCCCTAATTAATACATGCTCCTATTGGTGTCACTTACACCCGTTTTGCAGATAAATAATCACAGTCGTGGACAGAGTGGCAGAGCTGAAATTAAATTTGAGTTTTTAGTTTCCAGCCCCTCCTTCACTCCTCTGGGCCACAGTTTCAGTAGGTGATTACTAACATACTGCAATAGAATATTGATTAGAGTCACCAGGTGATATTTGAAAGCCTAACTCCAGGACAGTTGATCCTTATATTGTACCTCTGTGATGATGATTTCTTAATAGCAAAGAAAAAGGTTTATATTAAAAAAAAATTTAAAGAACCAGCAGCAGAAGCAGAAGAAAAAGCAGCAATGGAGGAGAAGGAGGAGGAAGAAGAAAGTAATGACAACGATGGCACAATACTTACCCCTGCCCCACCCCTAATCATGAGTGAAATCACCTCAGGAATGAACCAGGTGGCCTTTCTGTGCTGCCAGTACATGTCAAAGCTGTGCTCTGCATCCAGGAAGCTGTCCTGTTCATCTCTTTCCCAGTGAGAAGAGGGTTCGCCAGCTCCCCTTGCTTGCTCCACACTGAAAGCTGCCCTGCACCTGTCTCTATGTCAGTTCAGACAGAAGTTCTGCAGGCTCGAGTGTGGGCACAGATCTTGGTGGTATACTCTAATGCCTTGCTGTCTGTTGCCACCAGGTTTGATTTACTCAGCTCTACTCACTAGGTGCTTTCGGTAGCCCACTAAATGGGTGTTCTGAAGAGGAAGAGGCCTTAGGGTAGTAACAGGTCATGGGGAATTGAGGGTAAGAATAATCTTTGAAGACTGGAGTTTGGAATAGACGAGTTTCTCTGGAGCTAAAGGATTGTGTCTCGTGAAATTTAGAATAAGGGTAGAAAGAGCCTCATTGTGTTAGACCTCTAGGTGGCATCTAGATGGCTGAAAAAATCTGGGAATGGCTGGAACCTCAGAACAGCAAGTCAGAAGAGGCACTTAGGAAGAGGGCCTGGAGGTGGGGGAAAATGCAAGCGCTGGGGTTCTTGTGGCAGCTTTTTCAGCCACAGGAGCTTGCCCTTCGTGCTCACCTCCATCATCTGTTGATAAAATAACTGAAATGTGGCTGCACATTGGAAGGCTGCTGATGTTGCAGATGCCTTTTCTTACTTTTAAACTGGTCTTCAGCCAGCCAGGACTTATCACAAAAATCATAATTGTCATTTGAGGCCAGATCTTCATTTCCTGACATTTTGCGAGTGTGTGTAATTGTATTCTAATAAGCCTCAGAAGGTTAAGAAGAGTTGCAACATATTAACATCCCCTTTTTTAATAGCACAAGATGAATTTCTCATCAGGACTGTTTCTCCTTACCTACTGATAACACTTCTGAGGAATCACGCACCATCACTTTAAATTTTCCTACTCATTTTTTACGCCTTGTTCTTTCTGTACTCATTGTCCTTTTCTTTCTGGGAGAAAAAGGCAGTGAAGAATAGTTTCTCAGACTCTAGATCTGGGCCCAGCTAAATCAGTATCACCTGGAGTATATATTCGTAAATGCAGAGTCCTAGTCTATCTTCCAAAGTTGCCAAATCTCTGTAGAGATAGGAGCTGAGAACTTACATCTTTAACCAGTCAGTCTCAGGGTAATTCTCAGGCACACTGGAGCTTGACAAACCATTGAGATGATATTTTTAGAATATCGACTTTGAAGTTGTTGAGACTTGGGTTTGAATTTTGACACTTATTACCTGTGTTGTTATCTTGGTCAAGTCCTCAGGTTCTTCATTTGTAAACTGAGAGACAGAATAAAGTACCTGTTTAGAAGACCAACTAGAGTTAAACGTCCAGGTTTGAATCACAGTCCTGCCAGTCACTAGCTGTTTTACTGAGGCAAGTGATGAAACCTCTT
Organism: Hydrochoerus hydrochaeris; assembly: GCA_004027455.1. Lineage (NCBI taxonomy): Eukaryota > Metazoa > Chordata > Mammalia > Rodentia > Hydrochaeridae > Hydrochoerus > Hydrochoerus hydrochaeris. The sequence continues at coordinate 87,977 of PVLA01008182.1, forward strand.
TGGGCTATAATTTTTCAATTTGTAAAACATAGATAATAACCTCCCTAGTAAATTGTTATGAGACTCAACTGAATTTCTATAAAGGGTTTCTTTTCTGCCCTCCCTGGCAATTTGACATCATCTAGAGACATTTTTGGTTGTCAAGATTAGAGAAGCCAGGAGTGGTTCTATTGACTAATGTGTAGAAGTGAGAAATGCAAAGAATTATCTGGCCCAAATATGTCAGTAGTGTCACTTTTGAGAAACATGGCTTAGAATATAACAAGCACTATGTTAAGTTTTGACTACTATTATTATTGCTGCTGTGGGAATAACAAGCCTTCTTTAGTATATTATTGCTCAAGATAATATATTTAAGTACAGTGCCTAGCATAGCAAATGTAGAGGTAGTGGTAGAGGTGATTATTATGAAGCCAAGTATTCATAAACATTCTGTAGAGCATTTCCTATTTATAAAAGTCCTTTTGCAATGTAAATGGTAACTTTTGTTTGTGTAAGATTTTTCAGAGTAGAACATATCTGTCATTATGACTTCATATTTCAATCATAGCTGTATTCTTTTCAAAGTACTTCTACTTCTTTGTTTTCATAGTCAAACATTTATTGAGTCTCTTAATGTGCCCCAGGTGCCTGTGGAGCCACTAGAGTGGGAAAAGCACAGGTATTAAAGTCACATCCCCACACTTCCACCACAGGACTTGTGTGATCTTGGGTCTTGAGCCATTTATGTAACTACTTTCAATGTCATTTTCCTCATCTATAAAGTAAGAATCATTGTACTTATCTTGAGATGTTTTGTGAATTAAATGGAAAAGTGCACATCTTGTGTAGTGTTGAATACAAGCATGTTGAGAGTCCATGTAGATACTATTCACGTCCTGTATCCATCCTCTCTGCAAGCCTGCAGAGTTCTGGAGAGTGAAGAGTACCTGCTCGTTTCCCTGCTCTGACTCAGAGGGCAAAAGGAGGGAAGAGGAGAGTAGGAGAAGATGTTCTGATTTGCTTTGCCAGTGTTTGTGGGTACAGGAGAAAACACCAAGACCCATACCTTACCTTGGCTAAGAGCCTTAGCAAGGGCTGTGCTTACTTTCTTTTAAGGTCATGCCTTTTCAGGAAATGTACCCCAGGACTGAGCCAAGTCTCAGGTAGGGTTGCTAAGGAGTAGCTTATGTATCCTGTTATGGAGAATGGCAACCTTATTCATTACTCTTTTCTAAAATTAATTTGTCTTTTCTGTTAATTTGTACAGATGCCAGTCTGACTTTGTATGTGGTTTTCGTTTGGTTGGTTGGTTTTGGTTTTTTTCAGACAGGGTCTCACTATGCAGTTCAGGCTGGCCATGAACTCACTTTGTAACCCAGGCTAGTCTCAAACTCGTAACAGTCCTCATGGCTCAGTCTCCTCAGTGCTGGGATTATAGACTGACTTTGTGTTTTATAGGGTTTTGAAACTAATTTTTCTTAGTATTGTGAAGGTGACAGTGATTTACGGTGGACTGTTTTATCTACTTTGCTGTCCTGCAATCTGGTCACTTAGAGACACTTTTAATTTGCTATTCACATCTTTTTTGTTGTTGTTGCTTAGTGCATCTGTGCAATGTCAGGAAATTAGTCTATTCAAGTCTCATAGCTGCCAGTTTCCCCATGCCAAAGCCATTCACTCACACACAGAGGAAAGCCTTTGTTTGACCAGAGTTTGCCATATATATTAGCAGGAACTCATCAGATCTCAGTTAAAAGCTAATCTCAGTTCAGAAGAAGCAGGTTAAGGTTTTCAGTCAAAGACTACAAAGGCTTAGTGGCAAATTGGAGATACTAGATAATGATCAGTGGACACAACACTTTTCTACTCAAGAAATGCCAGTGATTGGAAAGTGTTGTGAAATCAAGTTGGTGACCTGGAAACCAAGGTAGGATTAAGAAATGTCACATTCCTAGGGGGTCCCAGAGTTAGAAAGCCAAAAAAAGAAAACAAAGTTTCTTTTTTCCCCTTCCTTCTGGCAGACTACAGAGATGTGGGGCTTGATGACTTTAAGCTGACCTCCTCCTGTGTTGCTGTCGATCTCATTTCTGCAGAGGTCCAGAAATATGGAGTTTAGTGGACCAGTACCAAAACTATAAAAATTTGTTTCTGATGTACTTTAGTCCAGTGTTAAGGGGTCAAAGAAGGTTTTTAAAAGCACATATTTCTTCTTTATTGGTGGTCCTTGGTAGTCAGAGACACATGTACTTGCTGCAAGGAGCGGGTACATTATAAGGAAGCTTACCATTTCTCCCAACAAGCAGATGGTCTCTGAAGAATGATTTTGTTAACTGTTCCTTCTGAAGCTGGACACAGGTGGCTGAATTTGAAGGTAAAGTTGATTTGAAATGTTTGGATACCTGAAGGCCTTTATCTGTTCTAATGTGGAATTTGACTTGCCTCTTTTAAAAGTACATTCAGACATTTAACAGAATTTTTACAAAAATCTGTCTTGAACAAATTCACCAGGAAAAAAAAGAAAAGAATTATTCCCTCTGATGGTGTAATGATTAATCCTATACCTACGTAAGCCTACTGAGCTTCCCACAGGAGATCTGCTTCTGCAGCTTTGAATTATGTATGACTATTGCAGACTGATGAGACAGAACCTGCCAATGGATTTGTTTATATAACAAATCTATAACAATGTTACTGTTTCCTTTGAACACTTAAAATTTATTCCACATGTTCAGAAGACGAGCTGTCTTTCTGGAATTTATGACATGATTTTAAGTGTCAGGTCAGACACCCCAAATTGCAATTAAAAACTGGTCACTAATGAAAAGTTGGTGGAGCTGGGCGTGGTGGCGAACTCCTGTAATCCCAGCACTAGGGAGCCTGGGGCAGGCGGATCATTGCAAGTTCGAAACCAGCCTGGCTACAAAGTGAGCCCAAGGTCAGCCTGAACTGCATAGTGAGACCAAAAAAGAAAAAAAAAAAGTTGGTGGAAGGGTTTAAAGTCAGCCCTGGTGTTTTCTAGGGCTCAATTCCAGGACCCCTTTGAATACCAAAATTTCCCTATGAAAAAGTGGTGTCATATTTATGTATACCCTACAGCCATACTCTTGTAGATTTTAAATCTTCCCTAGGCTACTTATAATAACCTAATAAAATATAAGTGCTATGTAAATCACATTATACGACTTTGTTTAAGGAATGATGGAGGAAAGTCCATAAATGTTCAGTAGAGACTCAATTTTTTCCCCCAAATGTCTTCAGACTACTATGAGTGGTTAAATCCAGGGATGCAGAGGGCAGACTGTATAATCAAACATGTTGTTCTCCCTTATGAAAGCAAAATAATAACCAAGAGTCTAGGACAGAGAGTAGGCGAAGTCAATGTTTGACCCAGCCTGAACACTTTAGTTATTACACATTTTTCCTTGCATTGCAAGACAAGGAATTGTTTCAACAATGAATTTAAGCAGCATAAATATAAAAGCCACAACTTCCTCTTGTGGGCCATTTATCATATAACTACTCTGTTTTATAGTAATGAATATCAGATTTACTTTTGGGGATATCTAGTTACCTTGGACACTACTTTACTATTTCAACATGTACAAGAAAGTCTCATGGCTATCCATTAATTATCATTTTAAAGAAATTTTTATCATCTGTCTCACAGAGAGGGGAAATTTTTAATTTTCTCCATTATCTCCTTCCTGGTAACTCAAGTTTTTTCAGGAGAATAAAGTAATAGAGAAATAGAAGCCATTTTTAATGTTTCCCATTTTTAGACCAGTACTAAAACCCATTTTTAGTGTTTTCCCATTTTTTTATGCTTTCTCCATTACATTAAACATTTTTCACTGAAATGTAGTTTGGTAGTAAAACATTTTATTGGGAGATAGAGATCACAGTTTAAGAGACAAACAGAATGCATTAAGCAGATTCAAAGAGATAGACAGGAAATCAAAAACTCTAATGAAAGTTGCAAAAACCGCCTCAACAAAAGTGAAGATAGAATCTCAGACCTCGAAGATAAGACTGCAACTAGTGAACAGGAAAGGAAAGATCTTCCAACAATAACAAGAAATCAGGAAATAACAATTCAATAGCTGCAAGATGATGCAAAGAAAAACAATGTAAGATTAATAAGGATAAAAGAAAAGGGGACAACACAAATGAAGTCAAGAGGCTATTTACAGAAGTAATAGCTGAAAACTTCCCAAACATGAGTATGGAAGCTAACATTTGGATTAGTGAGGCATATAGAACTCCAAATAGCCTTAACCAAAACAAAACTACACCCAGACATATAATAATCACCATCCCAGAAATCCAACATAAGAACAGAATATTAAAAGCTGTTAGAAAAGACAGGTCACCTATAAAGGAAAACCTATCAGAGTCACAGCAGACTTCTCAACACAAACAATGAAGTCAAGAAGAGCATGGAGTGATGTTTTTCAGATCCTTAAAGAAAACAACTTCCAACCCAGACTGCTGTACCCTGCAAAACTGTCCTTCAAAATAGATGGAGAAATAAAATACTTCCATGACAAAGAACAGTTG